>OY759272.1:25462539-25565514 GCA_963662155.1 Lamellibrachia columna
GAGAGAGAGAGAGAGAGAGAGAGAGGGGGAGGGAGGGAGAGAGAGAGAGAGAGAGAGAGAGTGAGAGAGAGAGAGAGAGAGAGAGAGAGAGAGAGAGAGAGAGAGAGAGGGGGAGGGAGGGAGGGAGAGAGAGAGAGAGAGAGAGAGAGAGAGAGAGAGAGAGAGAGAGAGAGAGAGACGGAGGGAGGGAGGGAGGGAGGGAGGGAGAGAGAGAGAGAGAGAGAGAGAGAGAAATAAAGAAATTTTGGGTCACCAAGAGAGAATTATTTAACAATTTATCTAATATCTATAAGAGTAAGGTAAGCCCGGGCGGAACGTTTTCATTGGGAAATTTCCTCTTCGGTGAAAGAGAGAATTATCAGATTTAAATGGGGCACAAAGAGAGAACATTTAAATTTTTTCTTCGGACAGAGAGAGAAAAATGGCCAAAAACAGGGGCATTTGCGCAACACATACATGTATACCTCAGTATAGGGAGTACCCCCCCCCCGGGGCGACAAACCTGAAGGCGACCCGCTGCACGTGGATTCCGCAATCCTCGAGTTCCTTGATCTGTTGGTCGTGATTGAGTTCGGCCGTGACACCGCGCACCTCGTAGGAAGCGACGAGGGCTTTGGCTACGTAGCTACCTAGCTGCCCCGTCACGCCGAACACGACTATAGTTGGCGTCGTCATGATCGTTCACTTCTGTGACGGTAGTCGAGTGATCGAGTGACATCGGTGTCGAAAGAACCAAACGGGAAGTGATACAGTTATATATATATATATATATATATATATATATATATATATATATATATATATATATATATATATATATATAATTAACTTCTATGGCGCCTATACCCTCAACAACCTGAGCTCAGAGGCGCAACAAAAACAGAATCATTAAGAACAATCGTAATTATGTGCACAGTCTGGCATTGTCAGTCTCTCTGTTAGCGGTGGTCTCAGTAGGAAATCAATACTAGTCTGTAGCCAACACGTGTTGCGTCCATAAAACGCATGACATTGTCTCATAATCATGTCCAAACACAACCACATCTGCTACCACACAAACAATGCCGTTGCATAAGTCACGCTACTGTTAATACGCTCTTGTAGTCCTACTAGCCTATGTGAGGTGGCGCCAACATTTGTCACAACCGCCTCGTTCCAGAGAGTAGATTACATTGTGACGGAACCCGGATGTATACCTAGAATCTGGGTATGCATCCAGTGACTTTCATTGTGACTCATCAGTTATGAGTAACAATCAAAATACGGCTTCAAGGCCAGACTCTGTTCTCGGCGAGGTCACGAAGGCCAGCGAGAGTCGGATAAGCAAGACTACTCTAGTACATGCGGTTACCACAGGCGGCGTTAGTGGCTCCGCTCGGTGCATTTGAGATTGCTAATTATATGATTACGAATGAAAGCTATGCAACACACAACAACAATGGGATTGTAAGCGACAATGCAGACATTATCAAACGATCACCTTTACGTTCTAGACATTTCAATAAAGTACATATAATAGTCTGTCTTAATCCAATAGAAAGCACTGGCATATTTGTAGTATGAAAATTGTAATTGTGTTTGGTCCACGCAACTTTCGTGGAATCTGCTACACGCATCGGGTTTCAAATAATCTACGCCACGCTCCGGTTTTCAAAGAAGCTACACACGTCCGGGTTGAAATAAACCGGCGACACGACCTGAGTTATGTCGATTGGCAGTGGCCATAATTGATTGTGACTGCGGACCCATGCCGTGACGCCTCCCGTGGCTATTGCAAAAATTCAGGAAAATATGTAAACATCGATAATGCGACACGTTATGGCATAATAAAACACGTGAGCTTGAAAGATCCCGAGTTACAGCTGACTTCAGACGAACGCACTGACCCCTCTAATATATGAGCATAGTTCCACGCAAAACGTTTAGCTATTGAACATAGGACCTATTACGTGCAGAGTTGATTAATCATGGCATGGGTGTAGTGTCTGTTTGTGTGGCATATGCTGAAGGACCTCGATGAATGACAGCTGTCTACTCGTTGGGGCTGCATAGAAGTTCGTTTAAACCCCGGAACACGGGAATTTACTTACATTGTCATAAAACGGGTTTCAACGTTCTCCGAGCGTCTGTGATCGCTAACTATCGTCACTTCGCTTGTAGACTGCCAGAATAGTATGTTTACGATGGCTGTTGAGAATTCATGTGCTTGTACAAGTCTAGTTCCGCTCGCAGCACGCGTGGCAACGCGCATGGTAACAGACAGAACGCACCAGCCGTCACTGAATAGTCCGCCATTGTTGTCTCGCGTCTTTTGGCTGGTTCCACGCTCGTCTGGTCCGGATTAGCTATAATCCATTGTGTATGTAACGACGAGGCGTCTGGTCGAGCCTCGGGCGTTGAACAATAAAATATGTGGCGATGTGTTACTCTCTGAAAGTGACACTTCTATCTGCACACGTTGTTTTGGTTTGATCGTTTAGTAAATTACTGTATTTTATTGTGTTCAAGAGCAAAATAATAAAAATAGCAACAAGGTAAATATACGGGACGCCGAGGGAATCGGGTTCAGTTAGATGTGGTCCAATTCAGGGGGCTCACAAGTTGGAGTTGGTCCAGTAATGGTTCTGTCGGATCACCCGAAAAGAAAATAAACAATAGTGTTGGTGGAAAGGGAGTGAACAGAAGTGATACTTATATATATGGTTCACCCCAAATGGTCCAGTAATGGTTATAGCGGATCACCCTTTGAAATTGGACCAGTTATGGTTGAAGGAGTTCACCCGTTGGAGTTTGTCCAGTAATGGTTCAGGGGGATCATCTGTTAGAGTTGTTCCAGTAATGGTTCAGGGGGCTGACCAGACACACACGCATGCACGCTAGCACCCACACACGCACGCACGCTCGCACGCACGCACGCACGCACGCTCGCTCACACACACACACACACACACACACACCACAATCACACACACGCGCGCACGCACGCACGCACGCACGCACGCACGCACGCACGCACGCACACACACACACACACACACACACACACACACACACACACACACACACACACACACACACACACCAACACACACTCACTCACTCACTACAATTGACCCTATACGCTCATCAGATTAAAAGTACGACCATTAGACGTGTTTTGTTTGCTTGCCCATGCGAACACATTGCAAATTACAGTGATTACAGCTATTCTGGGACATATTTTATGCCGCCTGAATGTTTCTTAAACTACACCATCAAAGTTCTTTCAGAGCATAATATTGTCTGCCGTGTGGAATCACGCTTGTCTAATTGCGTCGTATGTCTTCGTCCTGTCATCCAAAGGACGCGTGTTTCAATACGTCAAATAAATTATTGTCGCCGCGGTCGGCAGCCAACTATGAAGCGCCGTTCATGTCAGTGAAGCCAGCTTGGAATTGGTCAGTCACCGCATCGCGTCGCGCCGTTCATGTCAGTGAAGCCAGCTTGGAATTGGTCAGTCACCGCATCGCGTCGCGCCGTTCATGTCAGTGAAGCGCGCACGGGATTGGTCGACGGTCGCGACGTGCGTTCCTCGTGGTCTCGAAATAGCTGTCCGCGTTGCGGTCTCCAAGGCCACGCGATGGCACCACCAATAAATTATGTTTGGAACTGCAGCTCACCTGGCTAATCGCTAATACACTATACTATATATAGCAATGACTGATAAATTATCGCAGTAGTATTGCAGTAGTAATACAAATATCGCAGTACTAAAGCGAGCCCCAGTAGCCACCACTACTTATAGTCATTTCCCGAGTTGTGCCCATGTGGGGGGGGGGGCACTCAATACATTACCAGTGCATCATCCTCCCAACAAAATCCACGTTTTATGTTTGATGTTCTGTATCCAACGCACGTTAACGCATGCAACGGTATTAGGCTTATTGCTTTCATATTTCGTACTTTAGATAACACAAATATAGTAATAAAATTACATTTTATGCGTAGATTAGAATGTTAATTAAAGTGAGTAATGCACCGAAATATTATGATATCATGAAACACTGCATAGTTTATTAAATTTATACACAACACATTTGCTTTTACTCCTTCAATTTGACAAGAGTATAATTTTGCGTAACTTGTGGAATGTGACTCCTGTCCATGGAATATTGTGCACATTTCAACCCGGTCTACATGAAAACAGTATCTTTATTACAGAAAGTGTAAAACGTATTCAGGGACTCGGTCAGTTCTCAAGGAATGTAAATACTGGCTATGTATTGAGTGGCCCTAATGGGGTAGTACAACTAATTATAGATTATAGTTAACCTGCAGGTCACTAGTGCACAGAACATTTACTGGCGGGTGGTGTTCTGTTTACATCTGCACAGCTATCCGACTTTGTAATGAGAAATATGATGTTGTGTTATCAATTAATCGACGAAAAGAATGTAAACAATAGAGCACAATTCGGCTGCACGCGCAGCAGGCCCAGTTGTTTCCGCCTGTTCTGACGTCACGGTGTGCCTAGATTTCGCGGACTGCACTGGAGAGATGCCAGATGGCTACACTTAGTCTGGCTCTGGTAACTAATTAACTTGAAGGATGCTGTTAATATTTTGTTAGATGATTTTTTTTACTATAAGCAGCTTGCTGGCCAGTTGAAAGCCATCATTGCAATCTTACCCTTTAAGAGATGACTGGAGTCACTGCAATGTGGATTGCTATTTCGGGATGCGTAGGACGAGATGCGCGATTCGGCGACTAACTAATCCCATGCGCGCTTCACTGACATGAACGGCGCTTCATAGCCAACGGCGACGACGCGTGGCTGCTGCCGCGTAGTGTGGCGGGGCTGCTGCGTGGAACAAGTAGCTGGGCTGGTTGTAGTAGCCAGCCAGAGAGGTACGTCAGAGACATAGGGCGGTGTTCTCTGTCTTTTCTGTCTGTGCGTCGTGGCTGCCATTCCTTTGTGTCAGTAGCTGTATTCACGTGCTAAGGCGACACTGTTACCCAATCTCTCCGTGTGCATTGCCTTTGCTGCCTGCAGTGCACGATGGTGTCTCAAAAAATGAAGTTTGCGGGCATGGTGCTGACCAACCAGGTGCTCTTCCTCGTCATGTTTGGATGGAAAGGCGAGTACGGCCCGACGGCGCTGCCGAAGCTGTCGCCCGGTGCCGGACTGCCCATGGAGCAGCGGCCGCCCAGAAGTCAGGGTTTGGCCGGAAACAGCAGCGGCGGTCAAGCCTCGGAATCCTCAGCCTTGTCCACGGGATTGGGCGACGGAGGCGGGAAGGGACCGGCCTACGCAGGAACGCAGGGCGGGGAAGGTAGAAGTCGGACGCAGGGAACTTCAGAAGGCGGCGTGAACAACAAAGAAGCCGGACAAGCAGGCGGACAGCAACCCGGCACTCATCCCGCCGGACAGGGCACTGGACAAACGACACCCGGACAGGGACGTCAAGCAGGCCAAGGAGCAGCAGGGAAGGCCGGGGGGAAAGCGGGACAAACAGCACAGAAGGGGAAGTCCATGCTTCCGCCAGGTGGCTATCTACCGATGTTCCATGAAAGTAAGTGTCATACACAGTACAATTATAATTGTGAATTCCTCTCCAGCCACGTGGTCGTACCAGTCGCTATGGACGACAACAACAACAACTACAACAACGACAACGACAACAACAACAACAACAACAACAACAACGTGACATTGCGCGCGCACAATGGATAAATAACATAGGCACTCTGGACACATAATACTCGATATTCTGCGTGACGAAGAATGGGTCCTTTATTGCAGGTACAATCTTTAACTAAGACCATTTGACACCTGTTCGGGGCATGTGAAGAATAAGCCATTCACGTGTTATTGTAGCAATTTGTATTTGTGTTTGCTGTGGTCTAAATATATAAAGTTGTGTTTATGCAGCATTTCATTGTACAACATTGTACAACATTGTACAACATTTCATTGTACAACATTGCATTCCGGATTCTACTTAGCCTGCCTACGAAATATAGTGCACTTTTTATGTGTTCCACTGCCGGTGTTGATAATTGTGAAACTCGTGTTTAAAAATGTATTTACTCTCTTGATACTGGATACTTCAGTCCTAATACAGATGGTCACAGCTAAGCTGGGATTGGTGAGGTGCGAGACGTCGAGAGCCAGTTAAAAAATAAACAAACGTAGAAAGGTGATCCAAAACAAAGAAATATAAAAGTGAATAAAAAGAAGAAGGGTGCACTATATATAATATTAACAATTAACTTCCGCAGGAACCTGAGCTCAGATGCACAGCACAACAGAATCATTAAGCATAATCGTGAACAGGTACGCACAAAAGTAATTATCAGAACGAGGGACAACCGAAGATTTATGGTTGAAATGTAATCTGGAATAAGTATGTATTGAGGTTTTATTCTCGGAATGTAGCTGTGTGTGTGTGTGTGCGTGCGTGCGTGCATGCGTGTGCGCGTACGTGTGCGTGTGTGTGTGTGTGTGTGTGAAATTGTCAACTGTAGATGTTGTGGAAATGCAACACAGGAAGGCTAGTAGTGATGGGATGATGTGTAGAATAACAGATGGTGGTCTGTTCCATATCGATACTGTCCTGGGGTAGAATGTTTATTTAATTCATGTGCTTTTTGCAGCTCGATACCCCGTTATCTCTGTTTTTATTAACACACCAGCTACTTAGTAGGTTGGTAATAGGCAATCCAATTTATTCATATTAATAATGATTGTCACTGTGCACACAAGCATTTATGTACATGGCTGGTCGAAGTAACTGCACTGGTTAAGCGGATGGTCGATTATATTGGAGATATATATGGAAGGCTGATGTTAGCTAATGCTTATTTGATCAGGCGACGTGTGTGGAGCGAGTTCCACTTGGGTTGGTTAATTGAGTTGGTATGTTTTGAAACTCGGTTAGGAAAGTAAATAGCTGGAGATAGACCCTTGTCACAACAGCGGAAACAAACCGATACGGCGTATCTGCGCCGGCTTATGTGCTCTCAAGTGTCGACGGTGTGTGATCTATCAGCGTCACACACAGGAGCCGCCAGACGTAGCCTTTGTGTTTTCAACAAACACGTTTGACAAGAGATACAACGCCTGATACGACACCCGTTGACAGTCACGCATGACGTCCCATGTTCAACCGCCTTCGCCGACAGTCGCGAACTGGTGATCTTAAGGCGCCGTCTCAAAACGTCGATGTATGGCTTTACACGAAACTAAAGGAATTTATTCGCAGAACCCCTCCCCGCATAGATACAGCCACGTGGATAAATTAGATACCCTTATTCTTGTCGAATATATTTATTGTACGTTCCGATGTTTTCTTCCGGTACCTTGTTGATTACATGCCCGTTCGAACAGTCTTGGAACTGGCATGATTTGACATATGTATCGTCTGGTATTTTTTTTAGGTAGAACCGCCGGAGGTTAACTTAACCCATTAGACCCCACAACGGCCGCGGCCGGCCTCTCTGTGCAGTCCTGGAACGGCCACCAACGGCCGCATACAGGACCCACTAATCAAAGAAATCCTGGCGAATAACTACTGAACTAAACGCTACCAGATACATTTTGCAACAACAACAGCTCGTTACATGCATGTGTTGTCCTTTCGGAAATCTTGATTTTCATCAGTTTTGTTCACGCCATCTCAAAAATTTTTATTTCTATATTTGTCATGATAAAATATGGTGTAACCTAAAAAATAACCGTCAGAATTTGACAATGTTTTCATTGGTGCAAAGCTAACACATATAGCTACATTTTCTTCGCTGAGTTGCATAGGGTTATAGCAAGGGATCATTGTCAAATGTCAGTCGCAACTTTCAATGTTTTAACAAATGTACTATTTTGTCTTTGCAAATTGTGATCAAATGTCAACATTTTATTAATATATCCTATTTCTATGTATACATGCATGTGGAGAAATTACTACTCTTCAAAATAAACACAACTTGTAATTGTTAATATTGAATAGTTTTTTTCTACAGATTTTTTAACACAAGGAAGTAAAATCGCTCGAAATTTGCCAGAAATCCTGGGTACATGGTGGCATGTTTTTAATAAAATCCTGGGGCCTAATGGGTTAACTACCGTTGGCGCCATGACTTCGCCTGAATGTGTTTACGATGATCGTCCAGGTTATAAATTCTAATGTAGACTCAGGCTTAATTGAGCGACATGAGTAATGGTCCAGAGGCTCGGGCACACTATGTTTGACCGTTGTAGGTAAGACAGTCGTATCGGGGTTGTATTGATGAAATGCTAACCGCTGAAATACAGGCTCTTTATGTTGGTCGCGGTCTTTTGTGTCTTGTTTACGGTGTCTTGGTACGCGCCCCTTACCTACGGACTCATGTGCGTGTGTGCCTATGAACACCATAGCATGTCATCGTCGGCAATCCTCGCGCATTTGTCGTCGAACTACGGGCTGTTGCGTTTCCAGCGATTTCCGCTGATCTACATATTCTAGGGTTTCTAGCGGTCACCGCTGATCTAATCACTGTAGCGTTTCTAGCGGTTGGGTGGCGTCTGCCGCGTTACTACAAACTCGCAGGTTTCTCCATTTTCCCGTGTTTCTACAACTCGCCGTTTTCTCAATTTCCCGCGTTTCTACAAACTCGCCGTTTTCTCAATTCCACGCTTTTCTACAAACTCGCCGTTTTCTCCAGTTTCCCGCCTTTCTATAAACTCGTCGTTTTCTAAAATTTTCCCCGTTTCTGCAAACTCGCCGTTTTCCTGAGGCTATAGGTTGCGCCACCTGTATGTCAAGACTGACATGAATATATAATCAATGATAAAGAAATTGGGTGAAATTGAATGACTCAGCGGTAGAATGTTCGCCTGCCGTGCAGACACGCGTGTTCGACTCCCATCTAATGCATCCTTTTAGTTTTTGTACTTATAAAGTCACACTTAGTTTCATATATGCCTCTCATGCTCACCTGTCTGTTAATGCGCACTGCTTCATGGGTATTCGCGACACAAAGGCACAGTCCACTGCAGGACTCACTAGTTTGGCTGTAAGCAGCCATTGGTAGCATAATTACTATTTATTACATGTATGGTGATTGGTGACACATTGCATGACTACATTTGCCATTTACATTCGCTATCTATTACATATATGGTGATTGATGACTAATTGTATTACTATCACCCCTCCCTTCCCTAGCACAGTTATACATATCCGTGAAAAAAATTCCTCACCCGTGCGTGACAGCATACAATTTTAATTACACAATTCCGCCTTCATGGTACATGTAAAACAAGCACTAGTGCATGTGGGAACGACCAAGTCAGGCCAACGCAACTCGGGTGATGTTGCAGGTTTCAAAGACGCGCACCTGATGGCGTTGATTGGGTTCGGCTTGCTGGCGACGTTCTTGGGCAAGTACGGTCACAGTAGCCTGGCCCTGAATCTCCTCGCCATCTCCTTCGTCCTCCAGTACTACATCATGATCAGCGGCATGCTGCAGACCATGGGTGAACTCATACGAATCAACATCATCAGGTAGACAAATAACACTTGTCTTGTAGCATGATTGCGTTGTTTGTAATTAATTTCACTCCATCCTCAACTGATGTAGTCTATCGAGAATCCGGTTTCTCTGTAGCGTGTGTATTTAGTGTGTAAACAATTTTCGTATTTTTTTTAAATCATCGATAAAATTGACATTAGTCGTTAGATCTGGTAAAGCTCAAAGAAGTGGATATCCAACACGGTAAACATTGTGCGGATCAATGCCAATCACGGGCGTGACTTCCATGTTCGCACCGATCACGTGACAAAGTTATGACATTTCATCAAGGGTGAAATTCGCCTTCAGCGTTTCCATTTTCAATTCATTAAATGCCGGATCAAGCATCAAATAATTCAGTAGTTTGTCTGGTGATTTCACAAAAACTACATACAGGTGTTGCACCAACGAGCTGGCACGCTGTAGTGGATACTAGGTAGGTTTGAATTTTCGCAAAATTAATTTGAGGAGGAGCTTTTAATGGATTTGTAATTGATTTTTTTAACATTGTAATTTAGTTTGCATTAAGCCGTGTACTTACAACTGACCGTTGTAAGTGACCTCAGCGCTGACCGTTGTAAGTGACCTCAGCGCTGACCGTTGTAAGTGACCTCAGCGCTGGCAGCAAGATTCATTAATTCACATAAGATGAGTAGAGGTGATATATGTCAGCTTCCTTTATAAAACAGTGTAGTTATATTCTACACATGAACTATTGCCATTGACCGTTTACGTATGATTTTCTGTGTATACTTGTAGCTTGCTGACCACCGACTATTATCTATCACCCTGTATAGGTGCAGCTTGCTGACCACCAACTATGATCTACCACCCTGTATATTTGTAGCTTGCTGACCGCTGACAATGATCTACCACCCTGTATACGTGCAGCTTACTGACCGCCGACTATGATCTACCACCCTGTATGTTTGTAGCTTGCTGACTATGATCTACCACCCTGTATATTTGTAGCTTGCTGACTATGATCTACCACCCTGTATATTTGTAGCTTGCTGACTATGATCTACCACCCTGTATATTTGTAGCTTGCTGACTATGATCTACCACCCTGTATATTTGTAGCTTGCTGACTATGATCTACCACCCTGTATATTTGTAGCTTGCTGACTATGATCTACCACCCTTGTAAACTTGTAGCTTGCTAACTGCTGACTATGATCTACCACCCTTGTAAACTTGTAGCTTGCTGACTGCTGACTATGATCTACCGCGCTGTATACTAGTAGCCATGATCTGTCACACTGTCTATAGGGGAACATGGGGCAAGCTCTGTCTATAGGGAACATGGGGAAAGCTCTGTCTATAGGGAACATGGGGCAAGCTGACGAATGAGGCATGTTGAAAATCGCATAATAGTGTGAAAACAGGAATATATGGCAGCGCCACGCAATTTTCCAGTGACGTACACGCGCATGCGCAGTGATCGGCAGGCGACATTTGCAAGTTTATTTTACTAGCGCATTGCTTATTGCAATGTCAAGTCTGATAAATGACCTGGACAAGTTGACGAGCAAGGAGCTACAACCGAGAACGCCATCTATGGGTTTGGAAAATAGAAGTACACAAATGAGCGTCTACCTGTCCACCTACCTTGCCTTCAAACGCCGAACATTCCAGCATGATGACAACATGCAATATGTGGTGTGCCCGGCATATAACATGACGTTTGCAGATCCGCCTATCAACTTGCTCCAGTAAGATGGCGAATGTAGGGTAATTAATTTAAACATAATTCCCCGCTCTCCTTTTAATTGCGTATTAATTATTGTTATCTTAAAAGAAGGTACTTATGTTCCTGCTTAAGTGATATTGTTATCAGATTGCTGATGTTAGCAAAAGCCATACAAACCAGCGATGAATGTCTAACATGAATGTCTAACATGAATGTCTAACATGAATGTCTAACATGAATGTCTAACATGAATGTCTAACATGCTTAACATCGTCAACTTGCTCCGTTTTCCCCCAACGTCTGACTGCTGACTAATAATATTATGATCTACTACACTATTTGTATGCCTGTGGTTTGTAGACTCTTAACTACTACACTGTTTGTATACTTGTAGCTTGCAGACCTGTGACTATGATCTATATCACTGTATTTTTTCTTGTAGCTTGTACTACAATGTGTGTATACTCGTAGCTTGATGACTGCTGACTGCGATCTACCATAATGTGTGTATAGTTGTAGCTTGCTGACCATGATCTACCACAATGTTTGTATATGTGTAGCTTGCTGACCATGATCTACCACAATGTGTGTATAGATGTAGCTTGCTGACTACGATCTACCACAATGTGTGTATAGTTGTAGCTTGCTAACTACGATCTACCACAATGTGTGTATGTAGCTTGCTGACAACGATCTACCACAATGTCTGTATAGCTGTAGCTTGCTGACTATGATCTACCGCAATATGTGTATAGTTGTAGCTTACTGACTATGATCTAGAATAATGTGTGTATATATGTAACTTGTTGACTATGATCTATCTCACTGTGTGTATTGTTGTAGCTTGCCAATTATGATGTACCACAATGTCTACTTACAACTTGCTGACTATGATCTGCAACACTATGTATATATGTGTAGCTAGCTGACTATGCTCTATGTACAATGTACACATGCTCACAATGTACGCTTGTAGCTTGCTGACAGCTGACTATTGTGCGGTCGCTATCCTCATCAGTCTCGGGGCTGTGGCTGGCAAGCTCAGCCCCATGCAGACAGTCATGATGGCCTCCAACGAAGTGATCTTCTTTGCCGTCAATCAGTTCCTCGGAGTTGGTATATTCAGGGTACGCGCGTGTTTATGTTTCCATCGTCGATTCATTTAGGCCATCTTGCACGAGCCTGGTTGACGGTCAAGTATATACGGTGTAAATAGTCAATAGTCAACGCAATATGTAGAGTCGGTTCAATAACAAGGTGGATAGTTTTGTTAAAATCATCGAAATAATTAACTTTGATCATTGTATCAGGTAACCTGCGAAACTGTGAAAAGCTTTATATAGAACAAGACAACTTTTGCCATTTTGGACGGATCCGATCAAAACTAATTTAATGGTTTGTCCCATGATTTCATCAAAACTAAATAATACATTTGCACAAACGAGCTAGCATGTCGCTAGTTGATGCAATATATGTTTGCTTGTTCGCGAAATGGTTCTAAAACGAGATGAACTAAAAAAAGGAAGGACCTTTAACATTCTATTTCGGAGAGTTGTGCAATGCTGCAAGAACTGTTCAAAGCTATCACACAGATCTGCTGGTGCAGTAAATGCCGTGCGCTTCGTGCGATACCAGTCGCTTCTTAAAACACGGGTAGACTTCGTCTAATATGCATTATGAACGTGACACCAGCCGATGGTTATCTACGTGTCTACGCAGGTGCCACATCGTAAGAAGTATATAGATACGCTTGAAAGAATGCAGAGGAGAGCAACTAAAATGATTCTAGAACTGAGAGACCTTAGTTATGAAGAATGACTAAAAGAATGTGGTTTAACAACCCTAGAGACAAGCCGGTTAAGAGAAGATCTAGTTGAAGTTTTTAAGGTATTGAATGAGTATGAAAATATTGATAGAAATATTTTTTTCTCATTCAAGAAAGATAATAGGACTAGAGGACATCATGTAACATTAGTAAAGGTTCAGTGTAGATTGGACATTAGGAAGTACTCGCTCTCACAGAGGACAATCATTGAATGGAACAAATGATCTACAGATTGTGTAACTGCTAGCAGCGTGAATATGTTCCAAAACAAGGTTGACACATATCTCAGGAAGACGGATTACACATAGCTTAAAAATGTTGGACTCTCGTAAAAAAATAAAGTTTCAGTAGGAAACATATATTGCAGCATATAGCATACGATATGCAATGTCAACCGTTCGTGCATCCCTAACTCTCGCGATGTTTTCTCTTACTGCGAAGAAGTCACAGCTACCACTTGCGTCGTTTCAGGTATCTGACATTGGTAACTCGATGTTCGTTCACACGTTCGGGGCGTACTTCGGACTGGCAGTCTCCCGGGTCATGTACACCCCGGCCATCCGCGAGACGAACAAAGAGACAACCAGCTACAACTCCAACATATTCTCCCTTCTAGGTTTGTATGTGTCTTAACTATGCTAGACAAATTATTATCATGTTGGTATTTTCCGTGCCTTGTTCAAGCTAAGTAATTATCCTAGAATGTTCCTGGTTCATGCCACGACATTGCGCGCCATCTATTGCTCGTGCAGAAGATCACTGTCTGCCGTGCCATGTTCGTGCCAAGTTATTCACCCTTTGTTGTTCGTGCTACCCTCGATTAACGAAGGGCTCCGTATAAATGGTTGAAACATAAATTCCTCAAATGTTATTCTTTAAAACCGGTCGCACTTTGTATATTATGTTTACAGTTGCGTATTCTCTTTACTTGGCTGAACCCACATTGGTGCAGTTTACACAGTGTTTTCTCTCTCCACAGGAACCCTCTTTCTCTGGGCATTCTGGCCGACCTTCAACAGCGCCTTCACACTGGGCGACGCCAAACATCGCGCGGTCATCAACACTTACATCGCTCTCGCTGCCAGCTGCATGGTCACCTTCGCTGTGTCCAGTCTTGTCAACAGCAGCGGCAGGATGTCCATGGTACTTACTTACTTACATTATTTATCCTCTTCGTACCCTAGTTGGTGCATAAGGCCACTTAGTAACTTCCGCCATTTCGCACGATTTCTAGCTGTGTTCTCTCTCGTAAACTCCATCCCAATTGGTTTCCCTCTACATCAACAGTCCTTTTCCATGATTAGTTTGGCCTTCCTCTTTTTCTTTTACCTTCAGGTGCCCAGGTCCGTGAGCATAGTAAGTCGCTACGAATTCTTACAAACGCATGATTAGATTAAAAGCGTCCTCGTGAACGAGTTGCGATGGTCCATTATTAAACGTGATGCTTCTAACAGGATAAATATACAGGTGAATCTAACCATATCAACCAATGGAATATATGCCAGAAAAATCACTCGTTCCGATTACCTTTGTCCAACCGTGACTGATCAAACAACAAGTGTTCCGCAAAGTAACCCTATTCGATTTTTCAGATTAAAACAATATTTAATATCCAGGCACTTAGAAGGATATTGCTATTTGTGTATGTCCACGAAACGAAATGTGGTTCATTTGATGATTGATTGATTGGTTGATTTATTGATTGATTGAATGCACTTGTATCGGCTGTAAGCTGTAAGTTAGCTGATGGTTTAAAACACAAATAACACTCTGAGATATTCACAAGGGTTTAATGTAAACATAATCACTGGCAATACAGAGGTAAAAAATATAAAATTATATGTCAACCCTTTCGGTTTTTCTTTAGTAAAGATTTGGATTTGACAACGAAATTCAATTAAAACCACTGTCATGAAAACTGTATGTTTGTGTGTTCGAAAAGTTTTGGTAGCGAACCATAACCTACAAGGTGCATACGTATTTATTTTGTGTCGTGTGGCACCACTGTTCTCGTGACTGACATATTTTATAATAATAAAATATATTAAAATATATAAATAATTATATTTTCAGAGCGGATATAATGCGCCCTTCAAAATGAGCCAATGTGCCTTTCTTTGTTTTATTCGTTTTTCGAGATGCATCGCGTAAGAAGTGTTGGTGACCTTTCTTGCTTGTTGAAGTAACGTATTATATATTTGGCGTGATCATTATCATCTGGTCGAAAGACATCGGGATTTGATGGTTCGCCACTGGGCTCTCTCTTTCATACATGCAGTTAACGTCTCTGTATCTGTCACACCAGCATCCGATTTTGGGACATCGATGTAGCTCAGAGCGGGCTGTACCCTTGAAGCGCATCCGTGCGTCGGCTCCCAGAGTATTAGTTTTGACAATGGTGTCCCAGCTTGCCTTGTGTTGTGTCCAGCAAACCGCATCCTGCGCTCCTGAATCTTCTCTGTTACCCCAATGATGGCCACATCATTGTTCCATACAGCTCTTCATTTGTCACTTGCTCTTTCCAGTGAACATTGAACACCATTTGCAGTAGTTTAGTGTAGCAGCCATTCAACTGCTTTTCCGGAGATTTGGTCAGTGTCCAGGCTTCCGATCCATACAGGAGTGCTGATTCCATAGTTGCCACAAAGAGACGATCCTTGAGGCTCCTTGAGATATTTGATTTCCATATTTTCTTGATCTTGTTTGCGGCAGCCCACGCAAGGCATTTTCTGACTCGTATGTCCTCCTCAGTGGAATCTACCCATGAACCTGGGTATTTGAAGTCATTCACCTCCTTCAGCTTTGTGCCATCTAACAGTTTCAGCTCTAGCTCTTCTATGCTGTATGCCATGAACTTGGTCTTCTTGGCATTAATGCCCAGGCCAACTTTTTGATATTTCTTTTAGACTCGGTTCAGTAACTCCTGTGATTGCTTTATTTGGTCAGACATCATCTGCGATGTCATCTGAAAAGTCAAGGTCTGTTATCATATCTGGTTTAACTCTTCTGCTCCTCCTGTTTTTTCAGAGTAAAGCCTAGTTCCTCTTCTCGGCCATCAGTTGCCTGCCTCATCGCATAATCGAGTACAATAATAAAGAGAAAGGAGCCAAAGTATCTCCCTGAAGCACTCCCGAGACACTTTGGCCTTTGTGTTGGTGTACATGTCTTTGATTGACAGTTCTAGCCTTTCCGGAATGCCATATGCAGATAGAATTCTAAACATCTTTCCTCGATGGATTAAGTCGAATGCCTTCTTAAAGTCGATAAACGTCAACACTGCTTGAAGATTTCTCTTCCTTGCCCCTTGATGATTCTGCGTAGACTCACAACTCGAGCAACTGTGGTCTTATTCTGACGAAACCATATTGGTTGACACGTAGATGTGGGTCAATTACAGGGCGTATTATATTGTGAATCATTCTGTTGTATAGTTTGGTGACTATTAAACTTACACTTATACCTCTGTAACTTCCAGCATCGCTCAGGTCCCCAGACTTTGGTATGGGCACTATGTTAAGAATTGACCATTTATCCGACCTGAAAAGCTTCATGTGTATTTCATTGCAGAAATCGAGGACTATTTCATCAAGATTACACCGTTTTAAAGCTTCTGCAGTGATATCATCCTCTCGACTATCTTTTCCTTCAGTTAGTGACTGTTTAGTTTACTGTTACTGTGATACTCTTCCTGGGTAAACGGTGCATCATCTATAGCTATATCTAACAGTACTGCTTCGACTTCTTCATCCTCATCCTCAATGTTTGGCCCTTCACCCAGCAGGTTGCTGAAGTGATTGTACCAACGTTTTCGCCTCTCCTTCTCTATGTTTCCTTTAAGTTTACCTGTTGCTGATGACTTTCTGTCAGTTACCTTATTTATCAGATTCCATCCTAAACTATGTTGTTGACTGTAGTGTGCTCTCTCAGCATCAACCAGTTTCTCAGCTAGATCTTCTTCCGTCAGACGGTCATACACTGCAAATAATGATTCCTTCGAAGAATTACGACTGATTCTGTTTTCTTCAGTTGGACTGTTTATTTGCTTTCTGTAATATTTCTCGAGCTGCAATTACATGTGGATGTTTAGCCTTCTGAGTTCTCCTTCCTCTTTGTTTGACTGGTAGGAGCTCAGCCACTGCTGAGTTGTTTGCCTCTATGAACTTTTCATATCTGTCAGTTGGGGATTCGCCTTAATTTTTTTGCCTGAAATTGTTTTCGTACTTCAATTGTGTACTGGTCTTGCAGTTCTGTACTCAATGTTTGCCAGTCATATTTGGGTTTCTTCGTATGGCTTGACTTTGGGGCCCTGAGACTGAATTTACCGTTCATGGTCGTTTTTCATGGTATGAGTACGCGGCGTCGCTTGGTTCCATTTTTGCATTAAAGGCACCCAGAATGACAAGTATGTTGTGCACTGGTAACGATTCTATAGCTCTTTTGAGGTCAGCGTAGTAACCTTCAACAGGTTGGGATGGGGATGAGTAGTAGCACCTCTGTCTGAGCGGCAGCCGCATCCACTACATGCAGTGGGTGGCCCAGGACTCCGGTCTACCCTCCCCATCCAACTCGTACATATGGCTCCTAGTAGTTGCGCGGACACCGCAGCGGCCACCCTCCGGGCAACAGTCTCGGCTGACTGGCTGAACTATGTACGGGGTAGCCGCCAGGGTATACCTTGGTGGTGAGTAGGGGACGTCTACCCCACTGTGTCTAAAGACTTCTCCGGCAGATGAGGCGCTATGGGACTCACATTGTTCACTGCGGCTCAGAAGGCGGTCAAGCAGATGTGTGACAGAGCATCACAGAGCAATTGGTTAGACGTATTACAGCCATTTGGTCACTGCCGGCAGTCCAACCCTTTCACCGGTCGTCTCGGTTAACCCGAGCCACGGGTCATGGAAGGTAGGATCGAGTGTGTGGAATGTATCTGCGCAAGTACATGCCACCCTAAACCTCCATGCGCAGGTACGCAGTCAAACAAGCCCAGCGGCGATGGGGAAGTGGCAACGGTGGCAGGCGAAGGATGTCGCTGGAAGCTGCTAGTCACGACCCTGCACGCTGGCGGCCCCGGTGTGACGGTCGCTTGGTCATCGACAGAGGAGTCACGATGCCATTCGTATCCTGCCAGGGCGTCAGAGCAGCCCTATTTAGGGGTAGCACTGCTCTCTCCAAACGGGGAAGGGAATAAAAAACGTTTCCTAAAAAAAGCTGACCCAAACCCGACTTGCCCGCAAACCGCGGCGAGCTGGTCATCCAACACTGCGGTCGAAACGATACATTGAATATATGCACATGGAATGTGAGAACGTTACAAGATAACGACAAGCAGCTAGAAAGCGAGCGCGTCATTCGGCAGACTCACCAAGCGCCTTTGGAATGAACGCGGTGTACGTCTTGCCACCAAAATCAGTGTATACTGTGCCGTGGTGCTACCGACACTGCTATATGGCTGCGAGGCGTGGACACCATACCGCCGACACATACGGAGACTCGACCAGTCCCACATGCGCAGCCTAAGGCGCATCGCTAACATCAAGTGGCAAGACATGATTTCCAACACCGAGGTCTTACAGCGCTGTGCACAAAATGGCATCGAACACCACATCAAGCGTGCACAACTCCGCTGGTCCGGGCACCTTGTGAGAATGGCCGATGACCGCATCCCCAAGGCAGTGTTCTATGGAGAACTGGACGCCGGCAAACGAACACGGGGAGGGCAGCGAAAGAGATACAAGGACGTGCTCAAGGCAACACTAAAATCATGTGGCGTGCCTCACAACACAGCGATGGACCGTGTCCTCTGGCGTCGCACATGCCACGTCGGCCTACACGAATTCGAAAAAAAGCGGTGCGACGCCCTGAGAGAGAAGAGACTAAGACGGAAGGCTACCCAGCCTTCATCAAACACTGTCACCTTTGTGTGTCGTGTCTGCGGACGACAATGTGCATCGCGGATCGGTCTGTTCAGCCACAACCGTACACACGATACTGACTGAGGTCGAGATCCGTCGTACCGACGGCTCACTCCATACATACATATACATATACAGTCCTACACTGTAATGATAGCCCTACACTGTAATGATAACCCTACACTGCAATGATAGCCATACACTGCAATGATAGTCCTACGCTGCAATGATAGCCCTAAAGTGTAATGATAGTCCTACACTGTAATGATAGCCCTACACTGTAATGAGTTGATCCACTTCACTGATGCCAACCGTCGCCCAGGATTTCTCGGAATATATAATCGATTACTAACATTACTTCGGCTGCAACTGTGTCGTAAGGAATTTTATATGGCACGTATAAAAGCTAATATAAATTGACGCCGGATGTCTGTCAAGTCGTTGCAAACGGCTTTATGATGGTTGTTCCAGTGTCGCATGTTATTTCCACCGGAACCCGCCGTTTCCCGTCTTTCTTTCCAGTATTTCAGACAGCATGTAATCACCATAAATGATAGATGGATATATGTGGAAAACATTTGTAAAAATCAGTACTAAAATGGATTTATAAATAATCTAGGGCACTCCATTACATTCACTGCTGCCACACGCAGACGGCACCGGATGCACGTGTCGTGTGCAGCGGCCGAATAATGGCGTTATGGCAACAAATCTCTCGCCAATAAATCTCGTGTCTCTCTCAAATGGTAGCAGTAATGACCGCAGGCTGCCAGCTATTTGAAGAACGACGCCATTTCTTGCCCGAGATTTACCTCACGCACGATCCTTTGTAATTATTATTTTTAAACCCCGTGCCGTGTTTCAGTCATTGATCGATTGTCCACATGACAAAAGCGATGCAAGTCCGCCACACGCGTTTGTAGAATGCAAACCAATGCAAGCGTCGGTGAATACCTTTAAACTGGGTGCGTCGGATATGTTTCCTAACAACCCATTCTTATAAGGCCTGTTTGAACAGACGCTCACAATTCACGTGAATCGTGGGGAGCGTACGCGAGGGGATTTATTCGCGTGAGCTAATTCAATACACGATACATCTCCGAGGACTGTGCACGCAACACAACGTCGTTCGATTATGAGGAGAGCCATTACTCTATTACTGTTGGGCAAAGACATGTATTCGCTTATGTGTTAAATTGCTCTTTCGTTTAGTCATCGGTGCCTTGGTTACGATTGTAAACATCGAAACCACGTGGCGATGCTCAATAATAAACTCATTCAAACAGAACCTTTATCATAGTTGAGTATTAAGTAAGTTTGACGCAGAATTTTTATTGGGCATATCATTTAAGATTCAAATAGCCAATCAAAATCACCACGCCAGTGAGAATTGCGGAATTGTTGACTTGCATTAAGTTACTAGTCAGTGAGAGTTATTTCAAAAGCCAAGTTGTCACATTACTCAGACCATAGTCTACACAGCTATGGACGCAACTAACGTATTTTGCGAAGTACTAAATGAGATGCCTTGAAGTCAGCGGTAAAATCAGAGCGGGGGCATATACTTGGGAAATATACGACAACTGTAAAAGAGACTGGACGAATACTAACGACACTGAACGTTGCCCCGACAGAGACACGTCCAGCGAGCGACGCTGGCCGGGGGAGTGGCTGTCGGCACCTGTGCCAACATGATGATCCAGCCTTGGGGAGCGATGCTGATCGGCGGCCTCGCTGGCGCCGTCGCCACCCTCTCGCTCGCCTACGTCGAGGTCAGTGCCAACTACTTAACTTTTATTTTGCTAGTTGTTGTTCAGTGTTTTTTGTGTTGTTGTCTTTGATATGTGTGTGTGTGTGTGTGTGTGTGTGTGTGTGTGTGTGTGTGTGTGTGTGTGTGTGTGTGTGTGTGTGTGTTTGTGTGTGTGTGTGTGTGTGTGTGTGTGTGTGTGTGTGTGTGTGTGTGTGTGTGTGTGTGTGTGTGTGTGTGTGTGTGTGTGTGTGTGTGTGTGTGTGTGTGTGTGTGTGTGTGTGTGTGTGTGTGTGTGTGTGTGTGTGTGTGTGTGTGTGTGTGTGTGTGTGTGTGTGTGTGTGTGTGTGTGTGTGTGTGTGTGTGTGTGTGTGTGTGTGTGTGTGTGTGTGTGTGTGTGTGTGTGTGTGTGTGTGTGTGTGTGTGTGTGTGTGTGTGTGTGTGTGTGTGTGTGTGTGTGTGTGTGTGTGTGTGTGTGTGTGTGTGTGTGTGTGTGTGTGTGTGTGTGTGTGTGTGTGTGTGTGTGTGTGTGTGTGTGTGTGTGTGTGTGTGTGTGTGTGTGTGTGTGTGTGTGTGTGTGTGTGTGTGTGTGTGTGTGTGTGTGTTGTAATTGTGTCCGCTGTTTTATACGTTGTTGTTTTATACGTTGTTGTTTTATACGTTGCTGTTTTATACGTTGTTGCTGTTTTATACGTTGTTGCTGTTTTATACGTTGTTGCTGTTTTATACGTTGTTGCTGTTTTATACGTTGTTGCTGTTTTATACGTTGTTGCTGTTTTGTATGGTGTTGTTTGTACTGTGTTGTTTTGTATGTTGTTTTGTGTGTTTTTTGTTTAGTGTGGTGTGGTTTCATATGTTGTGGTATTGTTCATTGTTGTTTTGTATGATATCAATGGGCAGCAGCAGTGGAATACAAAGTCGGTGTATGTACGTTAATGGTAATTTCCTCCCGGAGATAGGTTCACCTGTCGTGTCTACGACTTGTGGAACTGATCAATCAAGACAAAGCAACTGTCCTGTCTTCGGTTTTCGATTTTGTAACCGAAGTGGATTTCAATATGCCACAACATTTGGACTGGTGATGACATGACAATATTATTCAAGTAAAATGAAAGTTTTTTGTTTAGTGTGGTGTGGTTTCATATGTTGTGGTATTGTTCATTGTTGTTTTGTATGATATCAATGGGCAGCAGCAGTGGAATACAAAGTCGGTGTATGTACGTTAATGGTAATTTCCTCCCGGAGATAGGTTCACCTGTCGTGTCTACGAACTGATCAATCAAGACAAAGCAACTGTCCTGTCTTCGGTTTTCGATTTTGTAACCGAAGTGGATTTCAATATGCCACAACATTTGGACTGGTGATGACATGACAATATTATTCAAGTAAAATGAAAGCTCTATGTGTTATGATTATCAACGAAGGTGTACGGATTATAAAATAATGTTACAATGTGGGGCGCGATAGCATACCGGTTAGAAGGCCGGACTCTCAATCGAGAGAACCCGGTTTCAAATCCCACTGCGGTCGCTTCGAACCTTTGGCAAGTTTGATCACCCCACATTGCCACAGTTCACTCAGCTGTATAAATGAGTACCTGGCAATACAGACAGTGGTGGATACGTGAATGAATAGCCTTCGCGCAGCAATTGCAGCGTGGCTGAATACTTCCCAAAGAAGTTGAGATGGCCTTGGAATGAACAGGTCTGCCAGGGGGTGAAGTGTAAAGCGCTTTGAGCAGTCCTATGGACCGGATACTGCGCTATAAGAACATACCTTTAACATACCTTTCTTCTAAAAGGCAAACATCTTTACAATAACAGCGGACCACGGCTCCTTTATTATCAGAAAGCACACATATTTACCATAAACAAAACAGATAACTGTAACGTGTAATCTTGTTGTGTGCTTGTAGCCATTCATTAACTACAAGTTCAAGATCCACGACACGTGTGGTGTGCACTCCTTACACGGAATACCGGGTATCTTGGCCGGTGTCGCCGGCGCCATCGCAGCCGCCTTTGCCAGTCTTGATACGTATGGTTATGGGTATGTGTTGTTTTTCATTCACGTAAACTAGCTGTGATTTTTACACTCATCTGGTAAACACATTAGAAAGATAATGAAAATCTTTGTATCAACCAAATTCTTGAGGTAGAATGTTAGTGCGTTGCCATGCAACTGATGACAACTAATCGTTTGCAAATGCGTTTTCCCCGTTGTTATGCATTTCCAGTTCTCCCAATCGACAGCCTTCTCCCTCCACTTGTCATGCTGCTCCGCCTTTCTTACATCCCTCTTTACGCACTCTTCCCGTCTTAGTTGCGGTCTTCCCTTTTCCCACTTCCTTGCTGTTTCGTAGCCTCTTGTTTCTTTGTTAATCGGCCTTCCTCCATCCGCAAAGTGACATTCCCACACAATTCGGCTCCTTACTGTTATGCCGGTGTGAGATTGTAAATGGACCCCCGTGGTAAATGGACCCCCGGTCCATTTTCCACTGTCAAATATGGACCCCCACCGTGAAAAATGGACCGGGGTCCATTTACCACGTACGATCACCGTTGAAAATGGACCCGGTCCATGTTTCACGGTTTCACATATAAACAACGTAACAACAACACGGGCGGTGGAAGTTGCACACATTATAACCAGTAGCAATAACTAATAACCAATAAATAACACAATTTGTTTAAAGATAGCAGGCACATGGAATGAGGAGGGTACATTTTCCACGGCCATTGATAACAGACTCCCCTCCCCATATCCAAGCAGTCTATCAAAAGGGGGTACATTTTCCACGGCCACTGAGAACAAACTCCCCTCCCCATATCCAAGCAGTCCATCAAAAGCCATTTAGTGCTAAAATATAAATTAAAATAAAATAATGCCTCTAAGTACCATTGCTTGATGTGTACCAATAATAAAAGTGAACAGATGGAGGTACGTTTTCCACGCCTGTGGTCCGTTTACCACGAATTAATATGGACCCCCCCCGGTCCATTTACTACTGTGGTAAATGGACCTCGTGTCCGTTTGCGCGGGGGTCCATTTACTACTGTGGTAAATAGACCTCGTGTCCGTTTGCACGGGGTCCATTTACCACTGTGGTAAACGGACTTCGTGTCCGTTTGCACGGGGGTCCATTTATAATACCACACCGGCGTTTTACACGTTCTGAGACCTGCAAACGTTGCAGTCAATTTAAGTATATTCGCAAATGCACGTTAATCGAGAATGTGTCAGCCTTATGTGGAGTACGGTTCGAGGAATCGATGGAAAAAACACAGCAGTCGTCGTTTTGTTTCAATAATTGGCACTTTTGTTCAAATTTGTATAACGTATAAATTATGGATGTGACGACGCCAGCGTTTGTCTTCCAGTCTCTACCATATGTTCGGGGCGCGAACGCCACCTGCCGACTCTCCTGTGTACATGAAGTTGAGCACCTTCATACCAATGCTGAAGCCAGGCTCTAGTCGCACGGCTATGGCTCAGATGGGCTTCCAGATGGTTGCACTTCTTGTTACCATTGTTCTAGCTCTCCTAGGAGGGGTCATTACTGGTGAGTTATACACACGGATGATTTGCCATCACGGGTGAGTTATCATCGCTGGTGGCGTGTCGTCACAGATTGTCATCAACTGGTTCGCCGAGACGATGCAGCTGTTATTACGGCTAATTTATCATTTCGATGGAGTTGTCATTAAGGGTCATTTGTGAAGACTTGACTAATTATTTGTCACCATATGTTTTGTAACCAATTGCTGCAACGCGTATGCTATCACGTGTGAGTTACCATCATTGATAACTTGTTATCACGAGTGATACCATCACAGGTGACTTGTTGAAACTGGTGATACCACGTTACAAGTCAATTGTTTTTTGTTGGGAATATGAATATACGTGTCTATTGTTTTATTGTTAGCTTTGCCGATACTGCTACTGTGTAGCTTCTATTATCGTTAACCATGTTGTTACTGCTAAACTCTATGTGGTGTTATGGCTAGTTTAACACTATAGTTACCCTAACCGTTATTACGACTCTCCTTTTGTCAGTAGTCCTTACCACTACTACAACCATGTATCTGCTCATCCATTAATGTGACTCAACATAACCTACAAGTACTGATCGTCATCTATCGCTGACTGTTGTTAGGATTCATCCTCCGAGTTCCTTTTGTCAATGACTCAAGGGGCAAGCCACTGTTCGACGACGACACCTGGTGGCAAGATGGTGACGCCGAAGACGAAGAATTCGCCCCGCAGAGGAAGACGAAACTACTGAACGAAAAGAGTGACGAAGAATCTAAAATCTAGACACCAAAGACAACACCGAACGTATTTACTAACGTTGTTTAGTTTATTTGTAGCGATGACACGCAGATGCGTCTGTATCTGTTAGATTCGAAAAACGTTTTGAAGCTCGTAATAATTGTTGTAAAATTGTTATCATGCAACCATTGTGGAACCCCCCCCCGAACAAATGTGGATTAATTTTTGTTTAAGTCTCAACCGCTCCCAGTTGCACCGAGGACTAGGCTATATAGTGATATTAAATACAAACATTTTCAGGGGTATCCAATGTGAAGTTAGCTCATAGTGTAGATTATATCGATATTGTACGCTTTATAATGCATGTTGTACGCATCTGTGTAATTTTTGCTATTGTTTTCTTTACTTATAAACTATAATTAAATCGTGCGTGAAGAAATGGCAGGCTTCTGGTCACGTGGATTTTCATTATAATGTTTTGATAA
The DNA here is from genome assembly GCA_963662155.1 of Lamellibrachia columna. NCBI lineage: Eukaryota > Metazoa > Annelida > Polychaeta > Sabellida > Siboglinidae > Lamellibrachia > Lamellibrachia columna. The sequence goes on from OY759272.1 coordinate 25,488,002, forward strand.
TAAAATGCATTTACACATGCTTAATGCATCATGCGATGCACACGTATACGTTGAATAGCGTAATATTTTAGCTGAACGGATTACAACCAAGAAAGCATTTTCATTTAAAATACCATAAATTATATTATAAACTTTAACCACACCTTAATACGTGTGTGCGTACGTGTGTGAGTGTTTGCATGCGTGAGTACGTGTATGAAAAGATAAACACGTGTCGACACTGTTACAATAGCTTACACGGGGACAACTGGCGGATATAGAGTCTGACGTCACAATCATAATTATGAGCGTGACCTCCGCCAAGCTTCGCCTTAGCATCCATGTTTGCACTTAATATATTATATTAATAGGGCGGCATACGTCAAACCTTTCCAAATAATGTTCTCACTGAAGCAACTTTGCCCTCTGATTTTGACGCAAAAAAAAATGGGCCGTAAATGGAACGAAAATACAACGTAATATCAGACGGCTGCGGCAATGTTTATTGGCTTGACGTACTTGGTTACTAGGCAACCAGTCACGTAATGAATATGTCTCGTAACCTGTGGTGACGGCATTTCCTGCGTGGTTTAAGGGGTGCTTCATTTCCCTTTTGTAGCGGTAATTTTGATTGTTAGAGCGGTTCCCGTACTTCAACTGAACCATTCTACGTGGAACGAAACAATTGCGTTTTGCGTGTGAGCAATTCATGCGGTGATATTTCTGATAACTGTACCAGTTTGTTGTAAAATAAATGATATTTCGCTAACAAAATTCATACTAAGGCTGTAACATGCTACCCGTTAAACTTGAACGTAACACCACTAAGCCAATCATGTTGAAAAAAAATATTCGGAAATCTGTGACGAGTTTCCTAGCAGCTTGATCTAAACCACTAGATCGGTGTTCCCAGAAACCTTCATTTTCAGATGAAATTAACATGACCTCGACTGCATCCTGTTCATTTAATAAAGTGAAACGAAATTGTTATCTCGCAAAAATCGACTTCGTATTACGATATCACTCACTCTCTCATGCCGGCCACTGGGAATGAAATCTGCTTGCTCCAACCACTTAGCTCAAGATGATATACTGCAGGCCATTTTACCAAGTCGACTACACATTGTTGTTCATAGCTCATTAAAGTGTATGCTACGTTTCGATACTCGGAAACAGGTGAATAATTAATAGACGGTCAATGTTTTATGACAGCAGGACGATGATTTGTAAAAACATAAACCAATCAACATTTGTCATTAATGTCGCGTGTGTTAATGCTGCAGCAACTAGACAATGGTTCCACATCCTACCGTTTCAGATTGCTGCAGCAACTAGACAATGGTTCCACGTCCTATCGTTTTAGAGTGCTGCAGCAACTAGACAATGGTTCCACATCCTACCGTTTCAGAGTGCTGCAGCAACTAGACAATGGTTCCACATCCTACCGTTTCAGAGTGCTGCAGCAACTAGACAATGGTTCCACATCCTACCGTTTCAGAGAAATCTAATATCAAAAAGTCGCCCATATGCTTAATTTGTTATGTTAATTTGTTATGTGTTATCTTATACATGTATGTAGTTAATGGATTCAAACGACAAGGCTGGCCCGTTGACACGGACATGGTGTACTGTGGTGCAGATTTGATGGTGATTGTCCCGAAACATGGCCCGGAGCATTGATATTTTATAGAGAATGTTAATATTGACACAGGAGGAAAACACGTTGTGGGAATCTATTTTTAGCGGAACCTGCCCAGCGTGTGTACCAGAAAACAATAGATGATGCCGTTAATGTGTATTGATTTTCATGTTTAATTAATTTTTCAACAGTCTCAGGAACCCAATCCAATCGTCGTGATCTTGCACTGACATGACACACACGATGTCGCATCCGATGTAACATAAAACGCTTTGTTCACGTACTACATGAATCTTTATTCTGCGACTGCCTTTAATCTGTGATGCATGCCCATATTCTGGGTTTTGGCTAACTCCTCAAATAAGAGTAAACTTTTATCAGTTTACACGATGCATTCGAATCAACTTTTAGCGTTGATTAAGACACAACTGTCGCACTAAAAGTAAAATCATGCAAACTATGTATTGTGTAGATCTCAACAATGACGCTGATTGGCTGCTGGCGCTTCAAGTAACGCCTACACAAAATGGAGTCGGCAACAGTCGAACCGTGTCTCCGAAGCCAGAGTTTTCTCGGCGATTTCTCGAAGGCGAACGAGAGTCGGATAGGCGAGACTGCTCTCTTGCACACCTTTCAGCAAAATAAAAAATTCTGAATATGGCGAAATCTGCTAGATTGGGCATTGGTCTGACTCGCTGAGACACTGCAGTTAGTTTCACTTATCCGACACTCGCTCGCCTTCGTGAACCTGTTGAGAAGAGAGTGTGGTCCCCGGCGTGGTCTCAGTGTCACTCACTGTCACCGCTCCGTTCTGTGTAGGCGTTCCCGTGAAGCGACAACAGAATCTGGACGCATACTTAATTTCCGTCACAATGAAAAGTATACTCTGCATCCAGACGATGATGTGTGCGACAAACGGTGGCGCCACAGCACGGAGCCTGTGTTATCGAGGCTAGACCGCAGTTTCTCTGTGAAACGGAAGTTCCACTCAAGTAATACTTTTTGGGATCAAATAAAGTATAACATCTTAAAGGTCCCTTCTCAATTCGCTAGTCAATTTTGCGAATGAATTTCACCCGTGGTAAAATTTCGTCACTTTGTCATGTGATTGGGGAGAGGATGGAAGTCACGCCCTTGATCGGCATTGACCAGCACAGTGTTTACCATGTTGGATATCCACTATTTTGAGCCTTCTCAGTTGAGGATGGAGTTTAAGTTTCAATCCGGCAACAGACAAACCTGTTTGTGCTCAATAACGTCTAAATCAAACACTGTTTATTTTGTTGCGTGCTTCTTCCTGAAGCCATAGGGTTGAATATCCATGCTCCGCGATGTGGCGCCACCGATTGTCACAATCACAAAAGCATGAAATCATTTATAACTTTTCAATGTTATGAAGAATCCCCCGTTTGCCCGGAATTTGGGTAACCAATCAAATTGACTGCTATACTAACTCATCAGTTATGTGTAAAATGTACGTAGGTGTATGCAATGCATTCTAAGCAATTATAAAGTTTGTTCTGTCATAATAGTAACTTGATTTCGTTATCCAAAACACATATATGTGTCAAGCTATAATTGGATTCATAATGTTGTCTGACCATTCTAACATTGACAGTGTACGGTTGCACGACCTTTGTGCTTACTGCGTGTGTTATTCAGGATAAATATTCATATGAAAAAAATGCGGCCATTTTTAAGCACCCATGACGTGATGTCGTCCATGCGGCTACAAACCTGTTATAGTTAGTATGTAGCCTACTATTACTATATAACATGTCAGAATGTGTTCTATTGTAAAGGGAAGGTATCTTAATTATGAGGTATGTACATTTAGTTTATTTAGCATTGCACGGAAAGTCCGCCATTGCAAGAGCCAATGACTCCTGGCGGTACCCAGTCAAATATGGGCAGGACGATGCCAGTGGCAATGGTGGATATAACTTCCAGCCCCACAACGTTTGTGAACGTTTGATGTAGATCACGCAACTCGAAACAATATTAAAACAACACGTGCAGTGTTGCTAAGAATTGTACGTAACTACGAACTCATATTGTTCCGAGTTACGTAACCTAGCCCCATACATTACAATATAATTTAAAATACTAATATTGCGCAAACATCCTCGGAAGACCCTAGCTCGACAGCGCACCAAAACAAGAGGGGTTAAGCAGTTCCTAATCGATAAGCGGTTCCAGTTGTACAAATGGTTGGATCGGTACGCTGGGGGGGGGGGAGGCAATGGAGGATAAGCAAGTATAAACAGGTGGGTTTTTAGTTTACGGCGAAATATTGTTATATTTCCTACAGGCTTAACACAAACAGGGAGTGAGTTCCACAGAGTTGGTGCAACAACTGAAAAAGCTTTAGTTCCGACATTTATCTTAACACCGGGAACAACAATATATCAGAATTAGATGATCGAAGCTGTCTGGGCTGTCTTGGGCTGTCTTGCAGGAGTGTAATGTAAATATACATGCAACACTGACGGAGATGTGAGGGAAAGGATAAATGCAGCCACACACTACTTTATAGCATAACAACTATATATGGTCTAGCATCTTGATCGCCCAAATGTGCTTTAATGAACCACGATGATACGTTAATATATTTTGATCGTTACATTTAATTTGAAAGTTATGTATATTTGACTGTTAGCTATACTGACCATGTAACGTCATTTACTATGGAATTGCTCTTCATCAAATGTGGGTTAACATCATAACACGATCATTGTGGGCCTACAATGACACCTGTCCGTCTACGAGTGGGTCGTCGTGTGCCCTATACATGCGCAAACACTTGTGCTGAATAGTTGTACCCGTCAAGAGGCTAGGTCGCGTGTGGACCTCGGGGGCGAAGAGATCGCCAAGCTATATCGGTACACATCTGTTAGATCCACTTGATGCACTAATCGAGTGAGTAAGAGAAGGGAATTCTGTAGTGTAGTACTGATGCATAATGACCACTCGACGGTTGCACGAGTCTAATAGAGTGGCCTTTCAAGTGGTGGTCGTGGATCGTCATTCGGGGCCGTCGACCTTATAACATCTCACGAGTTCGTTCGGAGTCGTCAGCACAGAACTGGTCTGCCAGGTTTCTCGACGTTTCGCGGTGGTCCTGTCGCGTTATCCACACACCTCTGACACCGGACGAAAGATGGTTGAGCTGAGGAACAAGTTGGCCGTGACGCTGGTGGTGCTCCAGGTCGTCTTCGTTGTTCTCTTTGCCCTGGTCGTCCGTTATGATGACGACGCCAATGCCACCCAGGAGACGCACAGTCGGGACCCGGGCAAGGGAGGGGCGGATCCCAGTAGCAACTCCCTGAACAGATACTACGCCAGTAAGTACATTTTGTCAGTAATAATAATAATAATAATGAATTTCATATATAGCGCTCCGTCTAAATAATTGTACAATGACGTGTATGCATTATACAGTCATAGGATCATACACATTTAAATCTACTAATTTGCAAACATCTGCAATTATTCAAGTAAGACACAGAACAATGTTTTGTCTATGTAAATATATATAGTTAAAATAAATAAGTAAATAAACATAAACACTAAGCAAAACTTCAATAATCAAAAAAGTATGTGGTTTTGTTTTCTCAAACCCGTTATATTTCCAGTAATTTATTCAATACTTAACCTTCTTGAAATATACTGTTGTTAATCCAACCGCCCATGTTAAGTGTGTTTGGTCTTTGGTTTATTCTGTCGTTAGCCATTTAACATCCGAAATAGAAACAAACCTTATCGAATAGTGAATAACTGCGGTTCTGTGCATTCATTTGTTTGCAATGTTGTTTACTTTTACCACATATACTTATTCACATATTTTTTTGCAAATAAACGACCAAACGGTTCTTTTACTTTTACTTACTACTGGCGTTTCGTCGACAATATGTGGACAGCTTCAGGCTGCGAGGCATGAGGATGTCCACAGTTTGCAGGCGACATTAACAGTAAGTAACAACTCTTGGTCGTGTATCGATAACAATATATCAATTTAAATTATCAAACCTATGAATGACTTTAATGACAATTTTAACTAAACATAGGAAACACATACGCGACAGTCTAACTATATATTTCTGATGATCGTTGAGCATTGCGCACTTGTTGTAATAATAATTACAATAACGATAATAACAATAATAACAATAATAACAATAATAACAATAATAACAATAATAACAACAATAACAACAATAACAACAATAACGACAACAATGACAACAATGATAACAATGATAACAATAATAACAACAATGATAACAATAATAACAATAATAACAATAATAACAATAACACCAATAATAACAACAATAATAACAACAATGATAACAATAATAATAACAATAATAACAATAATAACAATAATAACAATAATAACAATAATAACAATAATAACAATAATAACAATAATAACAATAATAAAAATAATAACAATAATAACAATAATAACAATAATAACAATAATAACACTAACAACAATAATAACAATAATAACTATAATAACAATAATGACTATAATAACTATAATAACAAAAATAACAATAATAAAAATTATACAATAATAACAAAATTTATAACAATAATAACAATTATACAATAATAACAACAATGATAACAATAATAACTATTATACAATAATAACAATAATAGTAAGGTTTATTTCAGAATCAAGCAGTATGTCCATAGAAAATAATTAGGTGCAAGAACAAGTAATAAAATCAACAGTGAAGACATCTTAATCATACAAGGCTGCAATCCAATGAATCGCAATTTCGACGTATAATACATGTCGCCAATTCTCACCGTGTGTTCTCACCGTGCGTTCTCATCGTGCGTTCTCACCGTGCGTTCTCACCGTGCGTTCTCACCGTGCGTTCTCACCGTGCGTTCTCACCGTGCGTTCTCACCGTGCGTTCTCACCGTGCGTTCTCACCGTGCGTTCTCACCGTGCGTTCTCACCGTGCGTTCTCACCGTGCGTTCTCACCGTGCGTTCTCACCGTGCGTTCTCACCGTGCGTTCTCATCGTGCGTTCTCACCGTGCGTTCTCACCGTGCGTTCTCACCGTGCGTTCTCACCGTGCGTTCTCACCGTGCGTTCTCACCGTGCGTTCTCACCGTGCGTTCTCACCGTGCGTTCTCACCGTGCGTTCTCACCGTGCGTTCTCACCGTGCGTTCTCACCGTGCGTTCTCACCGTGCGTTCTCACCGTGCGTTCTCACCGTGCGTTCTCACCGTGCGTTCTCACCGTGCGTTCTCACCGTGCGTTCTCACCGTGCGTTCTCACCGTGCGTTCTCACCGTGCGTTCTCACCGTGCGTTCTCACCGTGCGTTCTCACCGTGCGTTCTCACCGTGCGTTCTCACCGTGCGTTCTCACCGTGCGTTCTCACCGTGTGTTCTCGGTGTGGTCAACTGTTTGTATCTCAACGTCGCTGAAATTGAAACCATCTTCATCTATCGATGACGTTTCCTGCTGTATTCTCGCCGTGTCTCGCAGTGTTCCAGGACGTCCACGTGATGATCTTCGTCGGCTTCGGCTTCCTCATGACCTTCCTCAAGCGCTACGGCTTCAGCAGCGTCAGCTACAACCTTCTCATCTCGTCCGTCGTCATACAGTGGGCGATCCTCGCCGGCGGCTTCGTCCACTCGCCAGGGAGCAGCATCAAAGTCGGCATTACCACGTGAGTAGGCCCTACATTAGCATAGCATTGTTGCAATATGGTTGAATACTTCCAAGAAAAGTTGAGTTGATGTTCGAGTGGATTGGTCTGCCGGGAGGGTGAAATGAACAAATCTTAGATTTGTCCCACCGAACAAAACAGGCGATAAATTCGAATAAAGCGATACAGATAACATTTTCAATAAATAAACGTACTCCGTTGAACGTCCAACATGTCCGACACACTGTTAACATGTCTGTGTTGTCGTGTACGTGACAGCCTGCTGACGGCCGACTTCGCCGCGGCCGCAGTGCTCATCTCGTTCGGTGCAGTTCTCGGCAAAACCAGCGCCCTCCAACTCGTTGTCATGACCGTCGTCGAGGTCGTCTTCTTCCAGCTGAACGAGTACCTCGGAGCCAGCGTGTTCGGGGTGAGGCAGGCAGGCAGGCAGGCAGGCAGGCAGGCAGGCAGGCAGGCAGGCAGGCAGGCAGGCAGGCAGGCAGGCAGGCAGGCAGGCAGGCAGGCAGGCAGGCAGGCAGGCTGGCTGACAGGCTGGCAGGCATGCATGCATGCATGCACGCATACACGCATGCACGCATGCATACATTTGATTTTCCTTCGATTCCTTCAAATTAATGCGCTGCTTCTGTTAAATTATTATTCACTGTATTGTTTGCGCATGCTTAGAGGCAACTACTGTTTTGCTAAACGTTCGTTTCTTCGTTAATATGCCGTATACACATCTTAGAACGAAAGTGGACTTCTTTGAGGGTGTATGGTTTTTAAATGAATCCCGTACATTCACGTTACCACATAATTTATATTAGTAATATGATGATGTCACTTAGTGTTAATATCGACTGTTGTTGCCAGGCGGTCGACGTCGGCGGGTCGATGTTCGTTCACGTGTTCGGCGCCTACTTCGGCCTCAGTGTCGCCACCGTCCTCTCGCGGGCCGGCACCGAGAAGGCTGCCGACAAGGAGGGCTCCGTCTATCACTCCGACCTCTTCTCTGTCATAGGTAGGCCTCGTCCATCCACCACCGCCGTAGATAATCGATTGTTTGCGGTCTTACTGGTTTTTGCTGTCTTACGGGCGTGCACACTCGTCTATTTGGCAAGTAACATTCGCCACGTGTAGGCCTCAGCCATCTCTCATGTAATTCCGTCACATTTAAGCAAATGTCCGTCATTTGTAGGACTCATCTATTTCACGTAACCTCCGTCACATTTAGGCCTCAGCCATCTCTAATGTAATGTCCATCGTGGGTAGGCCTCGTCCATCTCAGATGTAACGTCCGTCATGAGTAGACCTCATCCATCTCTAATGTGACGAAGGTCACGGGTAGGCCTCATCCATCTCTAATGTAACGTCCATCATGAGTAGGCCTCATCCATCTCTAATGTAATATCTGTCATAGGTAGGCCTCATTCATCTCCAATGAAATGTCCGTCATAGGTAGGCCTCATCCATCTCTAATGTAATATCTGTCATAGGTAGGCCTCATTCATCTCCAATGAAATGTCCGTCATAGGTAGGCCTCATCCATCTCTAATGTAATATCTGTCATAGGTAGGCCTCATTCATCTCCAATGAAATGTCCGTCATGGGTAGGCCTCATTCATCTCCAATGAAATGTCCGTCATAGGTAGGCCTCATCCATCTCTAATGTAATATCTGTCATGGGTAGGCCTCATTCATCTCCAATGAAATGTCCGTCATAGGTAGGCCTCATTCATCTCCAATGAAATGTCCGTCATTGGTAGGCCTCATTCACCTCTAATACAGCATCCGTCATGGACATGGGTAGGCCTAGTCTATCACTCACGCTACAGACTGTGCGGTTGCACGACCTCGCTGTTGCAGGGACACTCTTCCTGTGGGTGTTCTGGCCGAGCTTCAACGCGGCCCTGGCTCCGGGCGATGACCAGCACCGCGCCGTCGTCAATACGTACTTCTCCCTGGCGGCGTGTGTCGTCACCACCGTCGCCATGTCGGTCTTGCTCAACAAGAACAACAAACTCGACATGGTGAGTCACGACACGAGTGTGTTCGTCAGTTCAATGCAGACGACTGCGCATATATCAACCTCATCGCATGCGTGAAAATGTATATTTTCATCCCTGCCACAATAGTTATAATGCATATAGTTATTTCATTTGGTAAACTCCTAATGTTTTTTTCCAGAATTCTCTCAATTGCATTGTATGTTGTGGTGAAATTTTATTAGAATCACGATATCGTTCCCTTTTCTATGAAGTATGTGATGATACAATTTTGTCACTCACGACCTCGCGATCATATACCCGACAAATCAGGCTACAGGCAACCATTTTCTTCTATCTATCCCTAGTTAAGGCTCCCGAAGAGGGGAGGACATATTTGCTTGTTACAATAAGGTATATACCCCAGACTGCACTTTTACTTTCGTTTCAACGGGGACATCGGGTGGGTAGAACGACTACGCCATATCTAGAAATGTACCTCAGTTACCACACTAAGACAATTTGAAGTCAAACCTTCTGATGCAATGTCTAACTGTGTGTTGCCGAGAACCACCGCCTTCGTTGTAGAGTGTACGTCGTGGTTCCAGGTGCACATTCAGAACGCGACGTTGGCGGGAGGCGTGGCAGTCGGCACGGCCGCAGACATGATGATCCAGCCGTGGGGGGCGCTCGTGGTCGGCAGTCTGGCCGGAGTCCTCTCCGTCGTCGGATTCAACTACGTCACGGTAAGGTCTTCACTGTCTAAGTATCTGCCATTGACATCCCGTGTTTAAGGAATTGCGAGAAATGCTAAGTACTGTATCAATTAAGCATCCGTGGTTTTGTTCTAGAAATAAAGGTTCGTCCGTCCGTCCGTCCGTCCGTCCGTCCGTCCGTCCGTCCGTCCGTCCGCCCGCCCGCCCGCCCGCCCGCCCGCCCGCCCGCCCGCCCGCCCGCCCGCCCGCCCGCCCGCCCGCCCGCCCGCCCGCCCGCCCGCCCGCCCGCCCGCCCGCCCGCCCGCCCGCCCGCCCGCCCGCCCGCCCGCCCGCCCGCCCGCCCGCCCGCCCGCCCGCCCGCCCGCCCGCCCGCCCGCCCGCCCGCCCGCCCGCCCGCCCGCCCGCCCGCCCGCCCGCCCGCCCGCCCGCCCGCCCGCCCGCCCGCCCGCCCGCCCGCCCGCCCGCCCGCTCGCTCGCTCGTTCGTTGACATCGTACATTTTGCGTTTTCTGGCGCCTGTAATGTATTTGTATATGTAACAGACGTCATATATTCATCGTGTAACTGTAATTGACGGAATGTTCATGTCACCAGCCGTGGCTGTCGTCCAAGCTGAAGGTTCATGACACATGTGGCGTCAACAACCTGCACGGCATGCCGGGAATCATGGCGGCCATCGTCGGAACGATCGCAGCGTTCATGGCGAGTGAGAGCCAGTACGGGTACAGGTGAGTATCGCACGCATGCACGCATGCACGCATGCACGCACACACGCACATGCACATGCACATGCATGCACGCACGCACGCACGCACACGCATGCACGCACGCACGCACGCATGTACATATTTCATATACGCACACACGCACGTACACATACACATTTACACGCAGGTGGCACTATACATGTATATATATATATATATATATATATATATATATATATATATATATATATATATATATATATATATATATATATACATATACATATACATATACATATACATATACATATACATATACATATACATATACATATACATATACATATACATATACATATACATATACATATTAGTGCCCTGCGCGGGCCTAGAATTTGATCCAAAGCTCGGCCCGCAATTAGCAGTTAGAGTCCAGGCCCGGCCCAGGCCCGCAATAATTTTTCAAGCCCGGCCCGGCCCAGGCCCGCAAACTAGAATTTAGGCCCAGGCCCGGCCCAGGCCCAACCCAGACCGTGAATGTTTGGCCCAGGCCCGGCCCGGCCCGGCCCGCAATTTTCAGGCCCAGGCCCAGCCCATACCCGCGGGCCAAAGATGGGTAAGCCCGCGGCCCGCAAGCCCGCGGCCCGCTAAGTTTAGAGAAGATAAACCTATACTCTTATAACAAAGACGAAAAACAAATAAACTGTAAAACAGACTTATTGTTTTATTAAATAAAAAAGGTCCATAGTGTGCTGGATGAGTTCTAAAAATTCAGCACCACCAACTTCTTCAAACTTACAAATATCCTGAAGAAAAATAAAGAAAAACTTCTTAGTGTCATTACTATTAAATATGGTAACATTTGTTATATTTGGCTTTAATGTATTGGTTTATTGTTAGGGTAGGATATTTGTTTATCTAACCCTGACTTAACCCGTATGCAAGCCATAATCCCAATTTATATTGTTAATTGAATTAGCTCAACTAAGTTAACATAATTTAATATGATATTTCAATTAAATGTCACCCACTGGCACAGACACCCAGTGGCATTTCCAGCAGGCCTGCAGTCACTAGCCTGAGACAGACATGTGTGAATTAGTACAAGTGTGAATGAATTAGGACTGGGGAGAAATACCATTACCAACTGGGTTGGGTACTGGATAGTGGGCTAGTGGCCTAGTGGGCACTTGGCAGTGGGCAGGTCTTTCAGGTGGGCAATGTTTGGAGGGAAGACCTAGACAATAGAATGTCCACTGGTAGGGTCATAGGGTGATAAGTTGATTGTCAATCAAGGCTTGATTGCCTCTGCAAATATTTCTAAAGTAAACATTTGGGGCTGGCTACTTCCAGCCAAGTGAACTTATGGGGTCATTAGATTCCATGCAAGGTCTCAATTTGCAACTATATAATACTAAAGAAATAATTTTAAGCATTCATTAAACGGAATTACAATTTATAAGTTTTTATTTAAAAAAATAAAGTAATAATCAGTGTTTTGTATGAATATTTTTATTATGTCCAGGCAGAGCCCAGGCCCGGCCCGGCCCGGCCCGGCCCGCTCACACTAGGCCCAGGCCCGGCCCAAGCCCGATGTGTTTAAATTGTTTTCAGCCCAGGCCCGGCCCGAGCCCGCAGTATGTAGGCCCAGGCCCGGCCCGGCCCGCGAGATTATGTAGAGGCCCGGCCCGGCCCGGCCCGGCCCGGCCCGGCCCGGCCCGGCCCGGCCCGGCCCGGCCCGGCCCGGCCCGGCCCGGCCCGCGGGCTGCGGGCCGGGCCGGGCTTGGACCAAAAGCCCGGCCCGCGCATGGCACTAATACATATATATATATATATATATATATATATATATATATATATATATATATATATATATATATATATATATATATATATATATATATATATATATATATGTCATACAAAATATATGTCATACAAAAGATACATTTTGAACCAAACGCCATCTGATGCAACTAGAGTAAAATTGGTACAGACCACAATTTATTTTTTTCTCCAACTGTGACCATTACATGTTTCCTTGACCAATTCGAAGGTGTTTTCTTTTGTTTGTTTTCCTTTTAGCCAGGCCATAAAAATCAATTAAAAGTTCTAGTACATAATAAATAGAACAGGGAACGCGAGAACAATGGATCCGCTATTTCACTTCTGTAGTCGGTCACTCAACCGTATGTCTGGTTTCAGCTTCTCTAGTCGGTCACTCAACCGTATGTTTGGTTATAATTTCTGTAGTCTGGCATTCAACCGTATGTTTGGTTGTAGCTTCGATTGTCGGTCACCCAACTGCATGTTTGATTGTAGCCTCTACCAGATCTTTCCTGCACGCGCCCCGGTAGCCAACTCGTTGGCACTCCTTGCCGTCCAGAAGCGCCTGAGCGTGGATGCCGGTGTGGGACGGACGGCTGTCTTGCAGGCTGGCTACCAGTTGAAAGCGCTGTGCAGTACCCTTCTCATTGCCGTTGTCAGCGGCATCGTCACAGGTGAGTTGGGAGATGTTGACAATCTGTAATTCCTCCAAAATGGGGCACCAATCACTAATTGAATGTAGCATGAGAATTTAAAAGGCATTTTGACAATGGCTGATTAAATGTTATTTTTAAACTTGTCCTAATTTTCCACAACTCTACATTTGTTAAACGGTCGGGTACGTGTAGAGGTACGTGTAGAGGTACGTGTAGAGGGAAGTGTAGAGGGACGTGTAGAGGTACGTGTAGAGGGACTTATAGAGAAACGTGTAGAGATACGTATAGAGGGACGTGTAGAGGTACGTGTAGAGGTACTCGTAGATGGACGTATAGAGAAACGGAGGAATTTTTATAATGGCTGAATAGAGGTACGTGTAGAGGGACGCGTAGAGGTACGTGTAGATGTACGTGTAGATATACGTTTAGATGTACGTGTAGAGGTACGGGTAGAAGTACGCTTAGAGGTACGTATATAGGTACGTGTAGAGGTACGTGTAGAGGGACGTGTAGAAGTACGTGTAAATGTACGTGTAGAGGTACGTGCAGAGGGATGTGTAGAGGGACATGTAGAAAGACATGTATAGGTACGTGTAAAGGTACGTGGTACGTACAGAGGCACAAACAGAGGTATCGTACAGCGGTACATACAGAGGTACATACAGAGGTATATGCAGAGGTTTCGTACAAAGGTACATACAGAGGTTTCGTACAGAGGTACATGCAGAGGTTTCGTACAGAGGTACGTGAGTGACATCGTTACAGAGAGACAGAAAGAAAGTGACAGCGTGACAGACAGACACACACAGGCAGGCAGGCAGGCAGGCAGGCAGGCAGGCAGGCAGGCAGGCAGGCAGGCAGGCAGGCAGGCAGGCAGGCAGGCAGGCAGGCAGGCAGGCAGGCAGGCAGGCAGGCAGGCAGGCAGGCAGGCAAGCAGGCATATGTTTATCGCTATAGCGTGCAATCTATATACTGGATGTCGGAAACTGTTCATAATTTCGTCTGCAGGGAAACTGATGGAGTTGTCTGTGTGGGACGAACCGAGGGATCATCAGTTGTTCGACGACAGCGATTACTGGCTGCTCCCCGATGAGGGATTCCCCGAAGGAAAGACGACGAATGAGCTTGTGGACGGCATTCACATAGAACAGGTCTATTCGAACACAGATGTAGACACCGTCAACGGGAACGTTGAAAACACGGATAATGCTGAAATCGTTGCGGACAAAGTATAACAACTTAATCGCGGGACGTGAGGTTTATGATTACTTAGTAAGAGCTGAACTTCTGTGTGTAAGCTCGGCGAAAATTGTAATGGCTTCGCCAGCATACTTCTTCCATATACACGGAGGGAAGAACACAAACAGCAATTTCGAATAATAATAATGATGTTTCGCTTATTATTGTGAAACGTGTTGGCACAGCACATTTAAAAAGTGGCGTTATAATTTCGTCAAGATGTGGTGTTGGTGATGACTGGTTCGTTGCGTCTAGGCAAAGTCAATCGCCCTACAATGTTTTTCTATCTGGCTGTTGCTACTAGTACGGCGAAGATCTCGCTCGGCCGAAACGTAAGTATTTTCATGAAACGTGAAACCTTACAAAAACGCCATAAACAGAGCAATAAACACGTCTTTCGTGTCTGTATGCATTCTTATATGTATATCACTAAAGTTACCTGACAATAACCATGTAAAAGTGTGAAATTATTACCTTTTTGTCAGAACGCATGTGCTTGTCAAGGTTTGTTTATAACCGGATGTTGTTGTGAGCGAGAATAGCATGCGGGATTTCCATAGATCTATATAAGGTCACGCTAAGAATTGCCGTGTGCTGGCCATAGAGTTACATCATTAATAATGCCCCTATAAACTACTAACTTACTAACGGATGTTTTATTTATTTCTGTGCTGCTGGCCCATTCTGGCCTCATTCTACACGAAATCGCGTTTGATCATGTGACCCAAAGGCAACATCACGTGCACAGTATGGCGGCTAATTGTGAAATGTTTTCTATGTCACCGATAAAAGTACTCATAAGTAATTATTTGGAGCACATTTCTTCAGTTTCTTGACGCCCAATCGTCGGTTGTATGTCACGGAATACACATGTGAAACGGTTAGTGCGTATCGGTTTTAAAACTTAAGTTATTAGTTCCGTAGCCAAATGGCTACGGAACTGCCAAAATGGCGAGTTAGCAAATGCCCGTCAGGACTTTCGCCCCAGAGACGAAGAGCGGGGCGAACATTTTTGCCTACGTTGCGTCGGCTTCATCAATTGGTTGAGCTATTTTGGGAGTTCCCGTGCATCTAAGTTATTATATATCTTGCTAGTTAACTTGTAATAGGGCCTAATGTCAATCTGTCTCAAGTCGATATCTATTACGGCTTCAGTGTGAACGAATACTATATTGACGTGTTTACAGATATTGACTTTTCCTGGATGAACGACGCGCCACGTGGAATGTCTTATGATTATTTTTATCAAAACGGTATTTTCCTAATGTCGAACATAGGTTCCTGCGGGCGCCTTCGCCTCAACAGTGGCGACACACGGCGGGCCTGGAACAAACCACGTCCATCACCTCCTTCGAAGTGTGCTTTGAAAGGCGTAATTTTGTCCCGCCCGCAACCTTGCTCCACTGGATTGGAGCCGCTCTGTTGCGTCTCTGAAAACATACAGCGTTGTTAACTTTTGCGAAGTGCGTCGCCCGCGAATCGTACGAGACGGTGGCGGTGTAGCGCACATAATCGTACGAGACGGTGGCGGTGTAGCGCACATAATCGAACATGGCTAGTTCGGTCCGTATCACGCGCGTTCAATACTGTATTGCACCGTGCACCATCGCACATTGCACATTGTACATTGCATCATCGCACGGCTCGTATTGAACGCGTGTGTAATAAATACCTACTATTTGACAGAATCTATTAAAGTGAAACCAAAGGCATTTTTGGGGCCTTTGCACCTATATAAGAGTATTTGAAAACTAATCATTTGCAACTATAATTAAGAATATCACGCAAGTGGTTAACTAAAAATTGAATATACCTCTTTTTTTGTATGGGCGGCGCCATATTTGTTCAGAATCCTACGTCAAGGCTGCTGACTAGGTTTACCACAACTCCAACTTTAAAGATCGTAGACGTAGATGATTTTAGTCACGTACTTTCCAATAAGTTTGGACACGCTGTTTGCGTCTAAAATCAACTTATTTGGCGAGATAGTCCATTCATTTATTGTTTACTAACCTCCTCCCGATTTGACAGTTCTCTTGATCGAGTGTTTGCTTATACCCCCCAGGATGGAAGATTGTACCGCTTCAGACTTTAACGTTCTCCGTCGTCGACGTTTTGACGGATCTTGACCCATTAGTTGATGAAAATGTATCAACTTCAAAACACGACTCTTCAAAATGCGCCGAACAAAGTCTTGCATATCGAGTGGGCTTCCAATTAGCCCGCCCTCAATTGTGAATCAATTGCTTCACTACTGTATGTTTTTCCAGAGGAAATTTAAAAAAAGACAACTCTCTATACCTCGCTGAATCATGTTTGCGTCTGAATGCTGCACAATTTGGCTTTGTAAGAGTTTTGCTGCGTGTAAATCCAATATAAAAGCAAATACAAATGTAACTGCACATCTCAACCACGTTAAAGAATGCACGCGATTCACAGTCTACGTGACCACCGCGTTGGGGGTTAAGGGGCTGCTCGCCGCTGATTGCATTTCATGAATATAACCTTATTAAAAGACACATTTAAAGTTCCGTTTCTGCATTTAAGATACGTGCAATGCATTTAAAATATGTTCGATGCATTTAAATTATGTGCGATAAGCACACCAAATATCGACACAAATAGTTTCTATAACAACCAGGTCGGCGTAACGCAGATGAAACGTGCGAGCAATAACAACCAGGTCGGCGTGAGGCAGATGAAACATGTGCGAGCAATAACAACCGGGTCGGCGTGACGCAGATGAAACATGTGCGAGCAATAACAACCGGGTCGGCGTGACGCAGATGAAACATGTACGAGCAATAACAACCGGGTCGGCGTGACGCAGATGAAACATGTGCGAGCAATAACAACCGGGTCGGCGTGACGCAGATGAAACATGTGCGAGCAATAACAACCAGGTCGGCGTGACGCAGATGAAACATGTGCGAGCAATAACAACCAGGTAGGCGTGACGCAGATGAAACATGTGCGAGCAATAACAACCAGGTCGGCGTGACGCAAATTAAACATGTGCGAGCAATAACAACCGGGTCGGCGTGAGGCAAATGAAACGTGCGAGCAATAACAACCAGGTCGGCGTGAGGCAAATGAAACATGTGCGAGCAATAACAACCGGGTCGGCGTGACGCAGATGAAACATGTGCGAGCAATAACAACCAGGTCGGCGTGACACAGATGAAACATGTGCGAGCAATAACAACCAGGTCGGCTTGAGGCAAATGAAACATGTGCGAGCAATAACAACCGGGTCGGCGTGACGCAGATGAAACATGTGCGAGCAATAACAACCGGGTCGGCGTGACGCAGATGAAACATGTGCGAGCAATAACAACCAGGTCGGCGTGAGGCAAATGAAACATGTGCGAGCAATAACAACCAGGTCGGCGTGACGCAGATGAAACATGTGCGAGCAATAACAACCGGGTCGGCGTGACGCAGATTAAACATGTGCGAGCAATAACAACCAGGTCGGCGTGACGCAGATAAAACATGTGCGAGCAATAACAACCAGGTCGGCGTGACGCAGATGAAACATGTGCGAGCAATAACAACCGGGTCGGCGTGACGCAGATGAAACATGTGCGAGCAATAACAACCAGGTCGGCGTGATGCAGATGAAACATGTGCGAGCAATAACAACCAGGTAGGCGTGACGCAGATGAAACATGTGCGAGCAATAACAACCGGGTCGGCGTGACGCAGATGAAACATGTGCGAGCAATAACAACCAGGTCGGCGTGACGCAGATGAAACATGTGCGAGCAATAACAACCAGGTCGGCGTGAGGCAAATGAAACATGTGCGAGCAATAACAACCGGGTCGGCGTGACGCAGATGAAACATGTGCGAGCAATAACAACCAGGTCGGCGTGACACAGATGAAACATGTGCGAGCAATAACAACCAGGTCGGCTTGAGGCAAATGAAACATGTGCGAGCAATAAGAGAAGAGATCGCCAAGCTATATCGGTACACATCTGTTAGATCCACTTGATGCACTAATCGAGTGAGTAAGAGAAGGGAATTCTGTAGTGTAGTACTGATGCATAATGACCACTCGACGGTTGCACGAGTCTAACAGAGTGGCCCTTCAAGTGGTGGTCGTGGATCGTCATTCGGGTTCGTCGACCTTATAACATCTCACGAGTTCGTTCGGAGTCGTCAGCACAGAACTGGTCTGCCAGGTTTCTCGACGTTTCGCGGAGGTCCTGTCGCGTTATCCACACACCTCTGACACCGGACGAAAGATGGTTGAGCTGAGGAACAAGTTGGCCGTGACGCTGGTGGTGCTCCAGGTCGTCTTCGTTGTTCTCTTTGCCCTGGTCGTCCGTTATGATGACGACGCCAATGCCACCCAGGAGACGCACAGTCGGGACCCGGGCAATCCCAGTAACAACTCCCTGAACAGATACTACGCCAGTAAGTACATTTTGTCAGTAATAATAATAATAATAATAATAATGAATTTCATATATAGCGCTCCGTCTAAATAATTGTACAATGACGTGTATGCATTATACAGTCATAGGATCATACACATTTAAATCTACTAATTTGCAAACATCTGCAATTATTCAAGTAAGACACAGAACAATGTTTTGTCTATGTAAATATATATAGTTAAAATAAATAAGTAAATAAACATAAACACTAAGCAAAACTTCAATTATCAAAAAAGTATGTGGTTTTGTTTTCTCAAACCCGTTATATTTCCAGTAATTTATTCAATACTTAATCTTCTTGAAATATACTGTTGTTAATCCAACCGCCCATGTTAAGTGTGTTTGGTCTTTGGTGTATTCTGTCGTTAGCCATTTAACATCCGAAATAGAAACAAACCTTATCGAATAGTGAATAACTGCGGTTCTGTGCATTCATTTGTTTGCAATGTTGTTTACTTTTACCACGTATAATTATTCACATATTTTTTTGCAAATAAACGACCAAACGGTTCTTTTACTTTTACTTACTACTGGCGTTTCGTCGACAATATGTGGACAGCTTCAGGCTGCGAGGCATGAGGATGTCCACAGTTTGCAGGCGACATTAACAGTAAGTAACACCTCTTGGTCGTGTATCGATAACAATATATCAATTTAAATTACCAAACCTATGAATCACTTTAATGACAATTTTAACTAAACATAGGAAACACATACGCGACAGTCTAACTATATATTTCTGATGATCGTTGAGCATTGTGCACTTGTTGTAATAATAATTACAATAACAATAATAACAATAATAACAATAATAACAATAATAACAATAATAAAAATAATAAAAATAATAACAATAATAACAATAATAACAAAATTGATAACAATAATAACAATTATACAATAATAACAACAATGATAACAATAATAACTATTATACAATAATAACAATAATAGTAAGGTTTATTTCAGAATCAAGCAGTATGTCCATAGAAAATAATTAGGTGCAAGAACAAGTAATAAAATCAACAGTGAAGACATCTTAATCATACAAGGCTGCAATCCAATGAATCGCAATTTCGACGTATAATACATGTCGCCAATTCTCACCGTGTGTTCTCACCGTGCGTTCTCACCGTGCGTTCTCACCGTGCGTTCTCACCGTGCGTTCTCACCGTGCGTTCTCACCGTGCGTTCTCACCGTGCGTTCTCACCGTGCGTTCTCACCGTGTGTTCTCGGTGTGGTCAACTGTTTGTATCTCAACGTCGCTGAAATTGAAACCATCTTCATCTATCGATGACGTTTCCTGCTGTATTCTCGCCGTGTCTCGCAGTGTTCCAGGACGTCCACGTGATGATCTTCGTCGGCTTCGGCTTCCTCATGACCTTCCTCAAGCGCTACGGCTTCAGCAGCGTCAGCTACAACCTTCTCATCTCGTCCGTCGTCATACAGTGGGCGATCCTCGCCGGCGGCTTCGTCCACTCGCCAGGGAGCAGCATCAAAGTCGGCATTACCACGTGAGTAGGCCCTACATTAGCATAGCATTGTTGCAATATGGTTGAATACTTCCAAGAAAAGTTGAGTTGATGTTCGAGTGGATTGGTCTGCCGGGAGGGTGAAATGAAAAAATCTTAGATTTGTCCCACCGAACAAAACAGGCGATAAATTCGAATAAAGCGATTTTCAATAAATAAACGTACTCCGTTGAACGTCCTACATGTCCGACACACTGTTAACATGTCTGTGTTGTCGTGTACGTGACAGCCTGCTGACGGCCGACTTCGCCGCGGCCACAGTGCTCATCTCGTTCGGTGCAGTTCTCGGCAAAACCAGCGCCCTCCAACTCGTTGTCATGACCGTCGTCGAAGTCGTCTTCTTCCAGCTGAACGAGTACCTCGGAGCCAGCGTGTTCGGGGTGAGGCAGGCAGGCACGCAGGCAGGCAGGCAGGCAGGCAGGCAGGCAGGCAGGCAGGCAGGCAGGCAGGCAGGCAGGCAGGCAGGCAGGCAGGCAGGCAGGCAGGCAGGCAGGCAGGCAGGCAGGCTGGCTGACAGGCTGGCAGGCATGCATGCATGCATGCATGCATGCACGCATACACGCATGCACGCATGCATACATTTGATTTTCCTTCGATTCCTTCAAATTAATGCGCTGCTTCTGTTAAATTATTATTCACTGTATTGTTTGCGCATGCTTAGAGGCAACTACTGTTTTGCTAAACGTTCGTTTCTTCTTTAATATGCCGTATACACATCTTAGAACGAAAGTGGACTTCTTTGAGGGTGTATGGTTTTTAAATGAATCCCGTACATTCACGTTACCACATAATTTATATTAGTAATATGATGATGTCACTTAGTGTTAATATCGACTGTTGTTGCCAGGCGGTCGACGTCGGCGGGTCGATGTTCGTTCACGTGTTCGGCGCCTACTTCGGCCTCAGTGTCGCCACCGTCCTCTCGCGGGCCGGCACCGAGAAGGCTGCCGACAAGGAGGGCTCCGTCTACCACTCTGACCTCTTCTCTGTCATAGGTAGGCCTCGTCCATCCACCACGGCCGTAGATAATCGATTGTTTGCGGTCTTACTGGTTTTTGCTGTCTTACGGGCGTGCACACTCGTCTATTTGGCTAGTAACATTCACCACGTGTAGGCCTCAGCCATCTCTCATGTAATTCCGTCACATTTAAGCTAATGTCCGTCATTTGTAGGACTCATCTATTTCACGTAACCTCCGTCACATTTAGGCCTCAGCCATCTCTAATGTAATGTCCATCGTGGGTAGGCCTCGTCCATCTCAGATGTAACGTCCGTCATAGACCTCATCCATCTCTAATGTGACGAAGGTCACGGGTAGGCCTCATCCATCTCTAATGTAACGTCCATCATGAGTAGGCCTCATGCATCTCTAATGTAATATCTGTCATAGGTAGGCCATTCATCTCCAATGAAATGTCCGTCATAGGTAGGCCTCATCCATCTCTAATGTAATATCTGTCATAGGTAGGCCTCATTCATCTCCAATGAAATGTCCGTCATAGGTAGGCCTTATCCATCTCTAATGTAATATCTGTCATAGGTAGGCCTCATTCATCTCCAATGAAATGTCCGTCATGGGTAGGCCTCATTCATCTCCAATGAAATGTCCGTCATAGGTAGGCCTCATCCATCTCTAATGTAATATCTGTCATGGGTAGGCCTCATTCATCTCCAATGAAATGTCAGTCATAGGTAGGCCTCATTCATCTCCAATGAAATGTCCGTCATTGGTAGGCCTCATTCACCTCTAATATAGCATCCGTCATGGACATGGGTAGGCCTAGTCTATCACTCACGCTACAGACTGTGCGGTTGCACGACCTCGCTGTTGCAGGGACACTCTTCCTGTGGGTGTTCTGGCCGAGCTTCAACGCGGCCCTGGCACCGGGCGATGACCAGCACCGCGCCGTCGTCAATACGTACTTCTCCCTGGCGGCGTGTGTCGTCACCACCGTCGCCATGTCGGTCTTGCTCAACAAGAACAACAAACTCGACATGGTGAGTCACGACACGAATGTGTTCGTCAGTTCAATGCAGACGACTGCGCATGTATCAACCTCATCGCATGCGTGAAAATGTATATTTTCATCCCTGCCACAATAGTTATAATGCATATAGTTATTTCATTTGGTAAACTCCTAATGTTTTTTTCTCCAGAATTCTCTCAATTGCATTGTATGTTGTGGTGAAATTTTATTAGAATCACGATATCGTTCCCTTTTCTATGAAGTATGTGATGATACAATTTTGTCACTCACGACCTCGCGATCATATACCCGACAAATCAGGCTACAGGCAACCATTTTCTTCTATCTATCCCTAGTTAAGGCTCCCGAAGAGGGGAGGACATATTTGCTTGTTACAATAAGGTATATACCCCAGACTGCACTTTTACTTTCGTTTCAACGGGGACATCGGGTGGGTAGAACGACTACGCCATATCTAGAAATGTACCTCAGTTACCACACTAAGACAATTTGAAGTCAAACCTTCTGATGCAATGTCTAACTGTGTGTTGCCGAGAACCACCGCCTTCGTTGTAGAGTGTACGTCGTGGTTCCAGGTGCACATTCAGAACGCGACGTTGGCGGGAGGCGTGGCAGTCGGCACGGCCGCAGACATGATGATCCAGCCGTGGGGGGCGCTCGTGGTCGGCAGTCTGGCCGGAGTCCTCTCCGTCGTCGGATTCAACTACGTCACGGTAAGGTCTTCACTGTCTAAGTATCTGCCATTGACATCCCGTGTTTAAGGAATTGCGAGAAATGCTAAGTACTGTATCAATTAAGCATCCGTGGTTTTGTTCTAGAAATAAAGGTTCGCCCGCCCGCCCGCCCGCCCGCCCGCCCGCCCGCCCGCCCGCCCGCCCGCCCGCCCGCCCGCCCGCCCGCCCGCCCGCCCGCCCGCCCGCCCGCCCGCCCGCCCGCCCGCCCGCCCGCCCGCCCGCCCGCCCGCCCGCCCGCCCGCCCGCCCGCCCGCCCGCCCGCCCGCCCGCCCGCCCGCCCGCCCGCCCGCCCGCCCGCCCGCCCGCCCGCCCGCCCGCCCGCCCGCCCGCCCGCCCGCCCGCCCGCCCGCCCGCCCGCCCGCCCGCCCGCCCGCCCGCCCGCCCGCCCGCCCGCCCGCCCGCCCGCCCGCCCGCCCGCCCGCCCGCCCGCCCGCCCGCCCGCCCGCCCGCCCGCCCGCCCGCCCGCCCGCCCGCCCGCCCGCCCGCCCGCCCGCCCGCCCGCCCGCCCGCCCGCCCGCCCGCCCGCCCGCCCGCCCGCCCGCCCGCCCGCCCGCCCGCCCGCCCGCCCGCCCGCCCGCCCGCCCGCCCGCCCGCCCGCCCGCCCGCCCGCCCGCCCGCCCGCCCGCCCGCCCGCCCGCCCGCCCGCCCGCCCGCCCGCCCGCCCGCCCGCCCGCCCGCCCGCCCGCCTGTAATGTATTTGTATATGTAACAGACGTCATATATTCATCGTGTAACTGTAATTGACGGAATGTTCATGTCACCAGCCGTGGCTGTCGTCCAAGCTGAAGGTTCATGACACATGTGGCGTCAACAACCTGCACGGCATGCCGGGAATCATGGCGGCCATCGTCGGAACGATCGCAGCGTTCATGGCGAGTGAGAGCCAGTACGGGTACAGGTGAGTATCGCACGCATGCACGCATGCACGCACATGCACATGCACATGCATGCACGCACGCACGCACACGCATGCACGCACGCACGCACGCACGCACGCACGCATGTACATATTTCATATACGCACACACGCACGTACACATACACATTTACACGCAGGTGGCACTATACATGTATATATATATATATATATATATATATATACATATACATATACATATACATATACATATACATATACATATACATATTAGTGCCCTGCGCGGGCCTAGAATTTGATCCCAAGCTCGGCCCGCAATTAGCAGTTAGAGTCCAGGCCCGGCCCAGGCCCGCAATAATTTTTCAAGCCCGGCCCGGCCCAGGCCCGCAAACTAGAATTTAGGCCCAGGCCCGGCCCAGGCCCGACCCAGACCGTGAATGTTTGGCCCAGGCCCGGCCCGGCCCGCAATTTTCAGGCCCAGGCCCAGCCCATACCAGCGGGCCAAAGATGGGTAAGCCCGCGGCCCGCAAGCCCGCGGCCCGCTAAGTTTAGAGAAGATAAACCTATAATCTTATAACAAAGACGAAAAACAAATAAACTGTAAAACATACTTATTGTTTTATTAAATAAAAAAGGTCCATAGTGTGCTGGATGAGTTCTAAAAATTCAGCACCACCAACTTCTTCAAACTTACAAATATCCTGAAGAAAAATAAAGAAAAACTTCTTAGTGTCATTACTATTAAATATGGTAACATTTGTTATATTTGGCTTTAATGTATTGGTTTATTGTTAGGGTAGGATATTTGTTTATCTAACCCTGACTTAACCCGTATGCAAGCCATAATCCCAATTTATATTGTTAATTGAATTAGCTCAACTAAGTTAACATAATTTAATATGATATTTCAATTAAATGTCACCCACTGGCAGAGACACCCAGTGGCATTTCCAGCAGGCCTGCAGTCACTAGCCTGAGACAGACATGTGTGAATTAGTACAAGTGTGAATGAATTAGGACTGGGGAGAAATACCATTACCAACTGGGTTGGGTACTGGATAGTGGGCTAGTGGCCTAGTGGGCACTTGGCAGTGGGCAGGTCTTTCAGGTGGGCAATGTTTGGAGGGAAGACCTAGACAATAGAATGTCCACTGGTATGGTCAAAGGGTGATAAGTTGATTGCCTCTGCAAATATTTCTAAAGTAAACATTTGGGGCTGGCTACTTCCAGCCAAGTGAACTTATGGGGTCATTAGATTCCATGCAAGGTCTCAATTTGCAACTATATAATACTAAAGAAATAATTTTAAGCATTCATTAAACGGAATTACAATTTATAAGTTTTTATTTAAAAAAATAAAGTAATAATCGGTGTTTTGTATGAATATTTTTATTATGTCCAGGCAGAGCCCAGGCCCGGCCCGGCCCGGCCCGGCCCGCTCACACTAGGCCCAGGCCCGGCCCAAGCCCGATGTGTTTAAATTGTTTTCAGCCCAGGCCCGGCCCGGGCCCGCAGTATGTAGGCCCAGGCCCGGCCCGGCCCACGAGATTATGTAGAGGCCCGGCCCGGCCCGGCCCGGCCCGGCCCGCGGGCTGCGGGCCGGGCCGGGCTTGGACCAAAAGCCCGGCCCGCGCATGGCACTAATACATATATATATATATATATATATATATATATATATATATATATATATATATATATGTATATATATATATATATATATATATATATATATGTATATATATATATATATGTATATATATATATATATATATATATATATATATATATATATATATATATATATATATATATATATATATATGTCATACAAAATATATGTCATACAAAAGATACATTTTGAACCAAACGCCATCTGATGCAACTAGAGTAAAATTGGTACAGACCACAATTTATTTTTTTCTCCAACTGTGACCATTACATGTTTCCTTGACCAATTCGAAGGTGTTTTCTTTTGTTTGTTTTCCTTTTAGCCAGGCCATAAAAATCAATTAAAAGTTCTAGTACATAATAAATAGAACAGGGAACGCGAGAACAATGGATCCGCTATTTCACTTCTGTAGTCGGTCACTCAACCGTATGTCTGGTTTCAGCTTCTGTAGTCGGTCACTCAACCGTATGTTTGGTTATAATTTCTGTAGTCTGGCATTCAACCGTATGTTTGGTTGTAGCTTCGATTGTCGGTCACCCAATTGCATGTTTGATTGTAGCCTCTACCAGATCTTTCCTGCACGCGCCCCGGTAGCCAACTCGTTGGCACTCCTTGCCGTCCAGAAGCGCCTGAGCGTGGATGCCGGTGTGGGACGGACGGCTGTCTTGCAGGCCGGCTACCAGTTGACAGCGCTGTGCAGTACCCTTCTCATTGCCGTTGTCAGCGGCATCGTCACAGGTGAGTTGGGAGATTTTGACAATCTGTAATTCCTCCAAAATGGGGCACCAATCACTAATTGAATGTAGCATGAGAATTTAAAAGGCATTTTGACAATGGCTGATTAAATGTTATTTTTAAACTTGTCCTAATTTTCCACAACTCTACATTTGTTAAACGGTCGGGTACGTGTAGAGGTACGTGTAGAGGGAAGTGTAGAGGGACGTGTAGAGGTACGTGTAGAGGGACTTATAGAGAAACGTGTAGAGATACGTATAGAGGGACGTGTAGAGGTACGTGTAGAGGTACTCGTAGATGGACGTATAGAGAAACGGAGGAATTTTTATAATGGCTGAATAGAGGTACGTGTAGAGGGACGCGTAGAGGTACGTGTAGATGTACGTGTAGATGTACGTTTAGATGTACGTGTAGAGGTACGGGTAGAAGTACGCTTAGAGGTACGTATATAGGTACGTGTAGAGGTACGTGTAGAGGGACGTGTAGAAGTACGTGTAAATGTACGTGTAGAGGTACGTGCAGAGGGATGTGTAGAGGGACATGTAGAAAGACATGTATAGGTGCGTGTAAAGGTACGTGGTACGTACAGAGGCACAAACAGAGGTATCGTACAGCGGTACATACAGAGGTACATACAGAGGTATATGCAGAGGTTTCGTACAAAGGTACATGCAGAGGTTTCGTACAGAGGTACATGAGTGACATCGTTACAGAGAGACAGAAAGAAAGTGACAGCGTGACAGACAGGCAGGCAGGCAGGCAGGCAGGCAGGCAGGCAGGCAGGCAGGCAGGCAGGCAGGCAGGCAGGCAGGCAGGCAGGCAGGCAGGCAGGCAGGCAGGCAGGCAGGCAGGCAGGCAGGCAGGCAGGCAGGCAGGCAGGCAGGCAGGCAGGCAGGCATATGTTTATCGCTATAGCGTGCAATCTATATACTGGATGTCGGAAACTGTTCATAATTTCGTCTGCAGGGAAACTGATGGAGTTGTCTGTGTGGGACGAACCGAGGGATCATCAGTTGTTCGACGACAGTGATTACTGGCTGCTCCCCGATGAGGGATTCCCCGAAGGAAAGACGACGAATGAGCTTGTGGACGGCATTCACATAGAACAGGTCTATTCGAACACAGATGTAGACACCGTCAACGGGAACGTTGAAAACACGGATAATGCTGAAATCGTTGCGGACAAAGTATAACAACTTAATCGCGGGACGTGAGGTTTATGATTACTTAGTAAGAGCTGAACTTCTGTGTGTAAGCTCGGCGAAAATTGTAATGGCTTCGCCAGCATACTTCTTCCATATACACGGAGGGAAGAACACAAACATAGCAATTTCGAATAATAATAATAATAATGATGTTTCGCTTATTATTGTGAAACGTGTTGGCACAGCACATTTAAAAAGTGGCGTTATAATTTCGTCAAGATGTGGTGTTGGTGATGATTGGTTCGTTGCGTCTAGGCAAAGTCAATCGCCCTACAATGTTTTTCTATCTGGCTGTTGCTACTAGTACGGCGAAGATCTCGCTCGGCCGAAACGTAAGTATTTTCATGAAACGTGAAACCTTACAAAAACGCCATAAACAGAGCAATAAACACGTCTTTCGTGTCTGTATGCATTCTTATATGTATATCACTAAAGTTACCTGACAATAACCATGTAAAAGTGTGAAATTATTACCTTTTTGTCAGAACGCATGTGCTTGTCAAGGTTTGTTTATAACCGGATGTTGTTGTGAGCGAGAATAGCATGCGGGATTTCCATAGATCTATATAAGGTCACGCTAAGAATTGCCGTCTGCTGGCCATAGAGTTACATTAATAATGCCCCTATAAACTACTAACTTACTAACGGATGTTTTATTTATTTCTGTGCTGCTGGCCCATTCTGGCCTCATTCTACACGAAATCGCGTTTGATCATGTGACCCAAAGGCAACATCACTTGCACAGTATGGCGGCTAATTGTGAAATGTTTTCTATGTCACCGATAAAAGTACTCATAAGTAATTATTTGGAGCACATTTCTTCAGTTTCTTGACGCCCAATCGTCGGTTGTATGTCACGGAATACACATGTGAAACGGTTAGTGCGTATCGGTTTTAAAACTTAAGTTATTAGTTCCGTAGCCAAATGGCTACGGAACTGCCAAAATGGCGAGTTAGCAAATGCCCGTCAGGACTTTCGCCCCAGAGACGAAGAGCGGGGCGAATATTTTTGCCTACGTTGCGTCGGCTTCATCAATTGGTTGAGCTATTTTGGGAGTTCCCGTGCATCTAAGTTATTATATATCTTGCTAGTTAACTTGTAATAGGGCCTAATGTCAATCTGTCTCAAGTCGATATCTATTACGGCTTCAGTGTGAACGAATACTATATTGACGTGTTTACAGATATTGACTTTTCCTGGATGAACGACGCGCCACGTGGAATGTCTTATGATTATTTTTATCAAAACGGTATTTTCCTAATGTCGAACATAGGTTCCTGCGGGCGCCTTCGCCTCAACAGTGGCGACACACGGCGGGCCTGGAACAAACCACGTCCATCACCTCCTTCGAAGTGTGCTTTGAAAGGCGTAATTTTGTCCCGCCCGCAACCTTGCTCCACTGGATTGGAGCCGCTCTGTTGCGTCTCTGAAAACATACAGCGTTGTTAACTTTTGCGAAGTGCGTCGCCCGCGAATCGTACGAGACGGTGGCGGTGTAGCGCACATAATCGTACGAGACGGTGGCGGTGTAGCGCACATAATCGTACGAGACGGTGGCGGTGTAGCGCACATAATCGAACATGGCTAGTTCGGTCCGTATCACGCGCGTTCAATACTGTATTGCACCGTGCACCATCGCACATTGCACATTGTACATTGCATCATCGCACGGCTCGTATTAAACGCGTGTGTAATAAATACCTACTATTTGACAGAATCTATTAAAGTGAAACCAAAGGCATTTTTGGGGCCTTTGCACCTATATAAGAGTATTTGAAAACTAATCATTTGCAACTATAATTAAGAATATCACGCAAGTGGTTAACTAAAAATTGAATATACCTCTTTTTTTGTATGGGCGGCGCCATATTTGTTCAGAATCCTACGTCAAGGCTGCTGACTAGGTTTACCACAACTCCAACTTTAAAGATCGTAGACGTAGACGATTTCAGACGTCATATACTTGCCAATAAGTTTGGACATGCTGTTTGCGTCTAAAATCAACTTATTTGGCAAGATAGTCCATTCATTTATTGTTTACTAACCTCCTCCCGATTTGACAGTTCTCTTGATCGAGTGTTTGCTTATACCCCCCAGGATGGAAGATTGTACCGCTTCAGACTTTAACGTTCTCCGTCGTCGACGTTTTGACGGATCTTGACCCATTAGTTGATGAAAATGTATCAACTTCAAAACACGACTCTTCAAAATGCGCCGAACAAAGTCTTGCATATCGAGTGGGCTTCCAATTAGCCCGCCCTCAATTGTGAATCAATTGCTTCACTACTGTATGTTTTTCCAGAGGAAATCTAAAAAAAGACAACTCTCTATACCTCGCTGAATCATGTTTGCGTCTGAATGCTGCACAATTTGGCTTTGTAAGAGTTTTGCTGCGTGTAAATCCAATATAAAAGCAAATACAAATGTAACTGCACATCTCAACCACGTTAAAGAATGCACGCGATTCACAGTCTACGTGACCACCGCGTTGGGGGTTAAGGGGCTGCTCGCCGCTGATTGCATTTCATGAATATAACCTTATTAAAAGACACATTTAAAGTTCCGTTTCTGCATTTAAGATACGTGCAATGCATTTAAAATATGTTCGATGCATTTAAATTATGTGCGATAGGCACACCAAATATCGACACAAATAGTTTCTATAACAACCAGGTCGGCGTAACGCAGATGAAACGTGCGAGCAATAACAACCAGGTCGGCGTGAGGCAGATGAAACATGTGCGAGCAATAACAACCGGGTCGGCGTGACGCAGATGAAACATGTGCGAGCAATAACAACCGGGTCGGCGTGACGCAGATGAAACATGTGCGAGCAATAACAACCGGGTCGGCGTGACGCAGATGAAACATGTGCGAGCAATAACAACCGGGTCGGCGTGACGCAGATGAAACATGTGCGAGCAATAACAACCAGGTCGGCGTGACGCAGATGAAACATGTGCGAGCAATAACAACCAGGTAGGCGTGACGCAGATGAAACATGTGCGAGCAATAACAACCAGGTCGGCGTGACGCAAATTAAACATGTGCGAGCAATAACAACCGGGTCGGCGTGAGGCAAATGAAACATGTGCGAGCAATAACAACCAGGTCGGCGTGAGGCAAATGAAACATGTGCGAGCAATAACAACCGGGTCGGCGTGACGCAGATGAAACATGTACGAGCAATAACAACCAGATCGTCTTGAGGCAAATGAAACATGTGTGAGCAATAACAACCGGGTCGGCGTGAGGCAAATGAAACATGTGCGAGCAATAACAACCAGGTCGGCGTGACGCAGATGAAACATGTGCGAGCAATAACAACCAGGTCGGCGTGACGCAGATGAAACATGTGCGAGCAATAACAACCGGGTCGGCGTGACGCAGATGAAACATGTGCGAGCAATAACAACCAGGTCGGCGTGACGCAGATGAAACATGTGCGAGCAATAACAACCAGGTCGGCGTGACGCAGATGAAACATGTGCGAGCAATAACAACCAGGTCGGCGTGACGCAGATGAAACATGTGCGAGCAATAACAACCAGGTCGGCGTGACGCAGATGAAACATGTGCGAGCAATAACAACCGGGTCGCCGTGAGGCAAATGATTGACTGAGCTCCAGGAAGTGTTGACCATGCACATGACACTACGGCGTATACACTACGGCAAGGACACCACGGTCTAGGCATTACGACAAGGACACCACAGTCTAGGCACTACGGCCAGAGCATTACAGCAAGGACACTACGGTCTAGGCACTATGGCCAGTACACACGGTCTAGGCACTGCGGCTGGGTACCACGGTCTAGGCACTGCGGCCGGGTACCACAGTCTAGGCACTGCGGCCGGGTACCACGGTCTAGGCACTGCGGTCAGGACACCACGGTCTAGACACTACGGCCTGAGCACTAGGGCCAGGACACCACAGTCTGGGCACTGCAGCTGGGACACCATGGTCTAGGCATTGCGGCCATGACACCACGGTCTAGGCACTACGGCTAAAGCACCACGGCCTAGACACTACGGCCAGGGCACTATGACCAGAGCACATCGGCGAGGGCAACATAGATAAGGCACCACTGATAGTCCATTAACACCATATGCAATATCCACTAAAACTATATATTGCATTCGCAAACCGTGTGTGTAATAAACAACTATTACTCGCCTCACTATGACTATCGCTGAAAAAGAACACACAATGACAAGACACTTGGTCCTACATCATGACAAGATATTTGGCCCTACATCATGACAAGACACTTGGTCCTACAACTTGTACAGTCAACAAAACGTATTGGTCTTCGTTTAGTTGGTATTACAGATTCATTGATCAATACATAGATGACGTATTAGAATTTACATATTGGGTACCAGTTAAATAAAAAAAGAACGAGAGGAGATGTGAAATTATTTTAAAGATTTAAGAATGTTGCAAATTTACGTACAGCTGTGATGATTCAAGTCGAATTTCTAACCGTATTTAAGTTTCTCTCACAGAAGTTTCGGTGCTCAATCCATTATAGAGTCGGTACCACAGAATCATAGGTGGATCATAGGTGGATCATAGGGGCCAGGAGGGTCCAAACATGAAGTGCCCCTCGCAGCTTGGGGGCCCTTGCAGTTTGTGATGTGCCCTATGCACTATCACACTGCTAGTTAGAACCCAGAAATGTATTCTGGACGCGTTTCAGGGCTCGAAGAGTAAAATACTCTTATACCCCCAAAACCGGTTGGATACCCCTCCCCATAGGAGATGCTCCCATCAGATGTAAAAAAAAAATAAGATTGTGTCTACAAACGCAGGGATCCTTCCGTCACTGACAGGTCCATATTCTGTCAACCAGCAGCTAAAGATTTAATTCTGAGTACAGCAGAAGTGTCGAAGTCTACAAATGTGACCGTGTCTCTGTACAGAAATAATTTTTTCAAGGTACAAAAAACATCAAAGGGGTACCGTCTCAAAATCACTGGCACTTCTTTCGTATGCCATGGACCAGGAAGGGAAACAGTCATCCCCAACAACCACAACAGATTTAACAATGGCAAAAATAGATAGCCATGGACAGTTGCGCATGCTCGGGCATGTTTTTTCGCTAGATCCAACTTACATAAATGTCCGGATGTAAAATAAAATGATGCCGTTTGGCGGATATTAAATGGGCCAAATCTACGTTGATTAATTGTAGTATTTTGACCTGTTTTGATCAGTAAGAATCATAAGCTATACTGGAAACACTGCTTACAATGGTATGTGTAGTGTCGACATAAGATATTGTATTTGATAGTGTTTGTTCACAAACAACTTATAGTTGAGTGCACGTTGATAAAGTAGGCCTAAGCTCATAGGCACTGATATGAACTACTTGCTTTAACAGTGCACGCACTCACACATGCACACACGCACGCACGCACGCACGCACGCACGCACACTTTTCCCGACTGCTGCATGTTTTCCTTGAATTGAATTGAACGCTACCTTAGAACGCTTCCAAGCCGAAAGAAACGGCATTGACGACTTGATTACCAAATGAATAACTGTACCACAGCGAAACATGAATATTGTACATACATACATACATACATACATACATACATACATACATACATACATACATACATACATACATACATACATACATACATACATACAAATTATTTCTACCCTATACACACACACACACACACACACACACACACACACACACACACACACACACACACACACACACACACACACACACACACACACACACACACACACACACACACACACACACACACACACACACACACACACACACACACACACACACACACACACACACACACACATATATATGGGGATGACCGATATATAGCTGGGTTCCGATAATTTTTAAATTATTTCTAACCTATACACACACACACACACACACACACACACACACACACACACACACACACACACACACACACACACACACACACACACACACACACACACACACACACACACACACACACACACACACACACACACACACACACACACACACACACACACACACACACACACACACACACACACACACACACACATATATACATACATACATACATATATATAGCTGGGTTCCGATAATTTTAAAATTATTTCTAGCCTATATATATATTAATATATATATATATATATATAGGCTAGAAATAATTAAACATTTATCGGGACCCAGCCGAGCTCCCAGCCTGAAAAAATCTGGTAGCCTGCAGATCGACATAGAAGATTTCCCGTTTTCTAATTCGCAAGCGGTACACATTTTTCCTTTCACGGTACACATCTTGGACCAGTGAATTGTGTATCAAAGTTAACAATGTGAGGACATTCTCATACAAATTGAATGCGACAATCGAATTAGACCGTGAACATGAGCGCATATATTTGCAATACGTAATTGGAATATATAATAATCACGAAATATGTAACGAAGTAAGGCTGATGTAGCCAATGTGTTTAGCAACGCGGGTGGCATTTTGCTCGACCATGTTTTCTCTAGATGCAATCTCCAGAAATACCTAAGAAACAGTGACAACGCTCAATGTTTATGGAAGCAAGATAAACACCTGTCTGTTGACTTGTTGTTCGCGTGACGTTGGACCTGGAAAGATTGGCTAAAGATAGAATTGGATGGCGTCGATTGCCCTCTGTCTGCTTAACGGCACAGGCAGTGAATAGGTGAGTGATTGATTGACTGATTGATCGAGTGAGTGGGTGAGTGAGTGAGGGAGAGGTTCATTAAGTAAGTAAGTAAGTAAGTAAGTAAGTAAGTAAGTAAGTACGTAAGTAAGGGAGTGAGTGAGTGAGTGAGTGAGTGAGTGAGTGAGTGAGTGAGTGAGTGAGTGAGTGAGTGAGTGAGTGAGTGAGTGAGTGAGTGAGTGAGTGAGTGAGTGAGTGAGTGAGTGAGTGAGTGAGTGAGTGAGTGAGTGAGTGAGTGAGTGAGTGAGTGAGTGAGTGAGTGAGTGAGTGAGTGAGTGAGTGAGTGAGTGAGTGAGTGAGTGAGTGAGTGAGTGAGTGAGTGAGTGAGTGAGTGAGTGAGTGAGTGAGTGAGTGAGTGAGTGAGTGAGTGAGTGAGTGAGTGAGTGAGTGAGTGAGTGAGTGAGTGAGTGAGTGAGTGAGTGAGTGAGTGAGTGAGTGAGTGAGTGAGTGAGTGAGTGAGTGAGTGAGTGAGTGAGTGAGTGAGTGAGTGAGTGAGTGAGTGAGTGAGTGAGTGAGTGAGTGTTCTGATGGCAGATGTGTAAATATTAATTAAATAGACCGATTGATTGTTTCGACACGACAACAATGGTCACCCTGGGCGGTGATGTTATACAACGATGGATCGAAAACTTTATTGAATGCTTGCACATACTTATCAAAAGTGTCTCCTTATGAATCTGCTTCACTAATAGCAGGGCCTCCCGAATACACTTATTGTCTAGTGGTTCTTCACTAATAGCAGGGCCTCCCGAATACACTTATTGTCTAGTGGTTCTCAATTCAGACATGTCATTGTCAAGTTACTAAATCTACTGATGAAGATATTTTATATTTACACTATTCTAGTATGCATTTATATTCAAATGTTGCCAAGAGATCGCTTAAATTAGGGCATTTGTTCGTGTCATGAAATAGCGACCAATTTGTGCGCAGCGCACGTGGCGTGTTGACAGGTTAAACGTTAACAGGCTAAACTGATGTTCATGGCCGCTCCGTACGGGTGATCTTTTATTCATCTGATAGATCATAATGCTAGCATTAAAGGCATTACATGAAAAAACGTCATTAACAGCACTGGCACAGAATTATATCTGAAGTACAACTGTCTATAATTTGATGGCTTCAGAAATCAACGAAACAATGAAGACAAATGACTCCCTTGTGTTGTCTAACATTTTGGTATAAGGTGTGAAAATGTGAGTGATTAACCCAATCACATTAATTTTGAGTGTTGTTATAATTATACGTTCTTCGTTCAAAAGCACCCACAGTATTTACGTATGCACTCGATAAATCAGCAGAAACAAGTGGTAACATTCCAAAAACAACCTGATATGTCAACATTCCATTGCCGGAGCCGTAGGTAGGTCGCCATGACTCAGACAACAAGACGATAACGGCCGGCGACGACACCAGATACAAACCATCTTTGCCCAGCTTCTCTGCCCTCTCTGTCAAAAGCAATCATCGCTGGAATGTCTGGATGAACCAATCTGCTGCACGTACGAGCTGAGACGTGCGATTGTTTATGACACTGACCGGTGCACTACAGGAGTTCGCTGATCCGTTCATATGGAAATACGATTTTGTCTTTCAAGTCGACATCTGGGGACATTTCTATTTGCTGAACGTGCGACTCCATGGAAGAGAGCAGGTTAAGAACTTGATGAAATGTAAGGAGCTGCAAACAGACGGACACTTTGATGGCACACGGAAGCTTGCAGCAGGGACAAGTCTGCGTTCACATGTGGAGCATTTGGTAGCGCAGCAGTAACACCAGACGTCACACTACAGTCAATATGGCCTGAGTTACATGCCAAGAAATTATGGCATGAATAATATGTATTTTTGATTAATGATATTCTAATGTTGTTACCACCCAAAGAATGACATCTAAAAATACAACATTATGTTCTTGGACATATCATTACAGTTTATACATATTATTATTGATGCACTGTATCGGCTACAGTAACTTGGTTACATTTGATCATACGTTTTTATAATTATTAATAGGAAATGCTAAGCCTATAAAAGCACACAGCATTCGCCTAAATATAAGGTACATAGCAACACAAGAACATGTCAGCTAAGCTTCAACAGACATACTAACGATCGCCGCAAAGTACACATGTGGCTCTCGTACTTGTTCGAAGTCACTAATTTGGCACTCCATTCAAAAAGGCTGCCGTCCATCGCCCCAAACCAAAATTAATGTCTCGCGAATTTGAAACGCCGTGTGATGTGTGGCGCAGTTTAGCAAAGCGGTCAGAATAGGCCAGACCTAGATGTTTACTACGCTCGCAGGCAATAACTCAACACATTTTGCGGCGCTGACCCACAAAGCGGCACATTTCTGTGTGGCGTCCATTATTTATGTTATCATTTATCACAAGTAAACCATTTGATGACAAGGGTCGCACGAGATCTGGCCTTCTATTCCCGAAGTATGTGTCGAAGAACTTTGGAATGGAATGCTATCTAGGGGTTTTGCCAAGTTTCATTTCTTTGATGACAATGCTAACTTCTGCTAGTGAGAAGGTGTATGTGACTGTTGAAGGACTTGTCTTTGATAATATTGGTGTTGGCCTCGTTGGGCGCTGTGGTTGGACAGTGCCGGGTGAACAATCTGGGGGGTCTGGTACAAACCATTGGGGGGGGGGGCACTGTGGTTGGACAGTGCCGGGTGAACAATCTGGGGGGTCTGGTACAAACCATTGGGGGGGCACTGTGGTTGGACAGTGCCGGATGAACAATCTGGGGGGTCTGGTACAAACCATTGGGGGGGCACTGTGGTTGGACAGTGCCGGATGAACAATCTGGGGGGTCTGGTACAAACCATGGTGGGGGGCTTACAGATTGCGTGAAAGACAAGGGTCGAGACGCGTGGTATTGATTATAGAGGTAACCCCACACCTTAACGCTTATTCAACAACCATGTTTGAACATAAACATTCACAGATTGTTGTCGAGATTGTTGTCAAACATGCATACAAGAAAATACAGCGTATGGTGACATAACAGAAAATTATATAAGAACATACAGCGTAAATAAGATACCGCACTAGTTCTCCAGGGCAAACAAAGAGTGACATCCAAATATTTTCTACCATACTAGTTATCAACGAGTAACGATTTTTTTAAACACAGCTATTGAGATTACTTACTCTCAACGTTTCGACTGCCATTGACTAGTATTTCCTCTGCTCGCCAGTTGGCTTGGCAAGCAGGTCGTCCCACGCATGGCTATAAGTCAGTATTCCATTGACTAGTATTTCCTCTGCTCGCCAGTTGGCTTGGCAAGCAGGTCGTCCCACGCATGGCTATAAGTCAGTATTCCATTGACTAGTATTTCCTCTGCTCGCCAGTTGGCTTGGCAAGCAGGTCGTCCCACGCATGGCTATAAGTCAGTATTCCGACCGAATAGTTTTCGTGCAGTAATGGTGTTGGAATGAACAGGTCTGCCAGGGGGTGAAGTGTAAAGCGCTTTGAGCAGTCGCAAGGATTGGATGTCGCGCTATAAAAGAACGCACCTTTACCTTGTTTTACCTCCTAGTCATTTATTCCCCAAACCGACCGGACTGTGGTTTCGCACATGGGTGACAGTTCCATCACCGACACTGTCAACAAGAAACTAGAAGCTAAAACCTTTTTGCAGCGCAAGTGTCATAGTCCACAAATGCCCCTTTCCCTGTATATGATTATTTTTCAGGGTGAAACAAAAATCCTTGAAAGGGGGTAGCTACCGTCTCAACATCACTGGCACTTGATTCGTTTGTCATTAACCCTAAGTAAGATAACGATCTGTCCCTTATTGTAGCTAGTCTGAAGGACCCGGCGTGGGCGTATGTATACATGCCGGCGACCTGATCACAATCACACAACGGACCCGGCGCGCATGTGGACAGACAGCTTACCGACAGCAACTCACACGGGGCAGGCAGCTCATAGGCGGCAGTTCACACGGGGACAGGCAGCTCACAGGCGACAGCTCACACGGGGACAGGCAGCTCACAGGCGACAGCTCACACGGAGAAAGGCATCTCAAAGGCGGCCGTAGCTCCGGACCGACACCATGGCTTCTCAGGGAACGAAACTCGGGATCATAGTGCTCCTCTTCCAGGCGATCTGCTTCGCCTTGTTCGTCTTCTTCGCCGACTACGGCGATAGCGCCAATGCCTCCCACCCGCCACACAGTCGCAGCCCGGACAAGGCTGGCTCAGACCCGCAGAAAAACGAAGTGTCCAGATATTACCCGAGTAAGTGCAACACATAGCTGTGGCGTTACCTTGAGAGAACAGTAATTAATTCCAATGAGTCTGCACTATACACTTTCATGCGCTGCTTTAAATAAATGCGTTATGGTATATGGGAAGGCAGTGTTAGTTGAGCAATGTTTCATTCTTTTTGATGACTAGGGCGCAATCATATTCAGAAGTCAAACTTGTTTCTACTTCCATAAACTATGGTTATTAGTAGATCATTTTATATCAAGATAATATATCTAGCATGCATAGTTAATTATATATAGCTGGTTTAAATAGGGTTGGTAAGCTGGCTCAACTAACACTTTGTGTGGGGTAACTTGAGCCACAGTGTAGCGTCAGTTGCGTAAAAGCTTTATTTGTATAAGTTACGTAGGCCTTGTACAAGAGATTCATAACAACTCAGCCAACACATCTACCCAATGGGCATAACACGTCTCTGACAAGTCTACACGCTTAATTAATAAGTCGACACTTTTAATTAATATAGCGTTATAGACCAATCGCAATCAGTATAATTAACTGCTCGTATTTTGCCTTGTTTTTAATTTAATTAATTCCTTTATGTATTCTGGGGTAAAGAAAACTTGTCTTCGTTCTTTAACCACTGCTCAACTAATCCTCCCTTGAGCCTTGGATGGCTCAACTAGCCTCGTTTCAACAAGTAAGCTTATTTAATTAACTTCTCATTAATGCGTGAAGTGATGTAAATAATCTTCTTCTCTGTGCATAGTTCAACCATTTGTAAGTGCACAAACACTAAAGTTTGGTCACGTTCGTTGATAGTTTACACACTAGCAGATATTAATCACATTTACCTGACAGATATTAATCACAAAACATACTTTTAGCTCGCATGTTCTGACCGTTGTGACAAATGTAGCCTATTATACGTCAATCGTCTTCTAATAACATGTTCAATCACTGGGTGGTTCCATGTAACTGTCGCTGCTGTAGTTTCCCGGGAAACATTGGCGGTTTTATTAGTGGAATCAAATATATTGGCGGGGACGGAATCATTATATATTCCCGCTGTATCAAAATGCGCCTCTTAAGTGAAACAATCGCTTAATATAATCAGTTTATTGTCGACCCCACTGAATCGAATTATTTCAGGCCGGAGTAATTTGATTTTAAGCGGATGATTCACGTAAGCCGCTCTTTTTAATACATAAGGAATATGGACTGATTCCGTCCCAGCCAATAGGGACTGATTCCGTCCCAGCCAATACAGTTGATTCTATTAAACAGCTGGTTCTGTTATCAACGATTCTGTTAAGCGAAGTCCACTGTACTCTGACCCGAAATGATTCTATTAAACGGAATCGACTGTACTTCTTCATCGGACGTCATGACGTAATGGGGGCTACACTAATTCGTAGAAAAAGATATGAATAATGATGTTCGATTTCTAGTATATATCTACTCACTATAAATTAAACAATGTAAACGTCGACCAGTGTTGTTGGAGTACGCGTTTGATTAATTGTAGTAGTGTTTGCGTACTTTGGATTGGCGGGAAACAAAGACTTCAGTGAAAGTAAACACGGCAGGAACCTACGATAAACATATGTCAAGCGTTATCAAGTGGTATCAATATATAACAGTGACCGCATTGCAAGACCACTATGCAGGTTCACGCTGACCTAAAAGACAAATAAACCCATTTTGTGTGTCGCTGAGACTGAACGGTGGCACACCTCGAAACGGCTCGGCACCTACATTTGCACAATTACTTTCTCATGTGTGTCAACCACGAGAATTGTTTCGAGAGACAAAGCTCGCGAATAAAAAATATGCATGGACGATACGCGCCCTCGCGCAGGCAACATACACTAACGTGCACACAATATTCATATTTATATGTTGAAAAATAAAGTATTATAACTATGACAAATTACTACTGCGAAAGCAGACGGCAGAAATCGGCTACTGTTTGCACTGGCAAACAGTTGGCGAAGACCGATCTACCTGGCGAGTCAGTCTTAATGACTGTTTTGCTATCGACATCGTACCGGACTAACCTGGAGACCAGAGCGGGCGACGCGTCAAGCTGGCAAGTTACCGGCACAAAGCAGCGAAACAAAGTGTTGTGTCTTACGAGACAGACGCTGCGCACTGTATGAACGAAGACCCATTAATGCGGAACCATTTAGTTACGCGTTGAATAACCAATGAAAAAAATCGTTTTTACTGATGGATTGAATCATGAATGACAATGGTTTGTTATAAACGTAATCAGCACAAACTCTGTAGCAAAAGCTGGATTTAGAGCAGCATCAAAGAAGATGAAAATAGGAAAGCAGGAAGCTTGAATGACATTACAACATAACTATTGAAAGCAGACACGAATACAACAAAGACATGGCTTATAAGCGTATTCGGAACATTTTGGTAACAATGGAAATTAAAAAAAAACACGGCTGCAGGGACTGACTGTTAAAATACCGAGGAAAGGTGACATCACAAAGTATGGAAATTGGAGAGGAATCACTCTTACATCTGTGCCCAGTAAAGATTCGGAAGAGTATTTATATATTATAAACTTGCGTGGAACTATGTGTAAATATCTGTTTGTTCCCTCATATCTCCGTCAGTTTCGCCTGTATGGGACTGAAATTTTGTAGGCGCGTCCGGAGGCTCGTAGGGATGGTACTTCCATTAAACATAATTCCCCCGGGGGTGGGGATATTACGGATAACCTAAGTGGATGTTTGACGTAGATTACGTAGATTACGTAACTCGGAACAATGGGAGTTCGTTGTTACGTATAAATGTTAGCGTGTTTTCTACGATTGTTCAGAGTTCCGTGATCAACTTCAAACGTCACCATAAACTCCTTCATACGGTACGACTACGAACGCTTCGTGAAACCGACAGTTGTACATTATTTTGGGTGTATGTAGTTGTCATTGCCATTGGCACTGCCCTAAACTTGACTGGGGAGTACAAGGAGTCATCAGCCTTTTCGACCATGCAACGCCGGACAACTAGGCTAGTATTTGCATAAAAAGATATGGAATTGACAGCATGCTGAGCGATGAACAAGCAGATTTCGGATGAGATAGAGGCACTATTGAACAGATATTCATTCTGCGAAATCTAACCGATCAGGTATTAGAATGTCAGGCCCCTGGGTCTTTCCAACTGCCGCGTTTTTCGGCCGAAAAGCACAGGAAGCCGAAATACTCGCGCGGCCGCGAGAAACACTGGAACTAATAAATACGCAGCTAGATTCGTTGCACAATAGCTGCTTGGCGACGTCTCCTTCTTACGGGCTTCAAACGTTTCACGGAGACACCACAGGGGCTCGGCTAGCACAGCAGTAGAGCCAGCGTCCTCAGTTGTTTTAGTTGAACATTAATAGAAATAGAACTTTGCTAAAAAGGCACAATCGATGCCTCCAATTGGTTCCAATCGTCAGCAGTTAGAATCCTGAACCATGTTAGTTTATTGGCAACTTTGCAGTTGGATTTGACATGCATTCACCGATATATGAAAACATCATATGATGTATACTCAAAACATAGGGCATCGCGTGCACACGGGTAACCCAAGCCCCGTGTCAAAACGTCATCTCTCCCGGTCACGGTGGCTCGACTCAACATAGGATTGCTCCAAATCGTGTGATGCTTTATTTCAGTTTTTTTATCGTGCACATGCCTTGTATACGTCACTTTACTTATCTAGGTTAGGGGCCGTTCGTAACTGTCGACATTTACTTACAAAGTGCACTAAAGGGGACGGGGGGGGGGTGTCAAGACTCGCGTGCAATGTTTTATCGGCCTGGTCCATTTATTTGTGCTCCGTTACCGTCTCGTACGATTCCCGGGCGATGCACATCGCAAAGGTGCCTTTTCACATTATCATAGTAACGCGTGGTGGCGCCTTGCTCGTGAATTGCATATTAGACTTGATACAATCGTAGAAAAGACGCATAACGTTGTGAACAATTGTACGTAATTGGTCGCACAGCGTAGGGGAGACCGGGTACAATTGTAAAAAAAATTGAATAAAATGTTCGTTCTAGTTTAACTGTTGATCGAGGAAAAACCGTTTGCATCTTAGTCAATGAAACCACACGTTGGCTACCAAATTGAGCGAGTTTGAAGTTCAACAAACGTAACAATTGTATACAGTTGAAGATATACGGAAGCAAGTCGGCTGTTACAATCGACCCCTTGGTAAGGGGCAATTGTAACACTACCAAGGGTCATTTGTAACAACGGCGTGTTACAGTGTCAAATAATTAACCAATCGTTGTGTATTGCCAGTAATGAATATGCACAGTTGTAACCCGAACAAGCTATACTAAGTTAAATATGTTCAGGCCTAC
Source organism: Lamellibrachia columna (assembly GCA_963662155.1). NCBI lineage: Eukaryota > Metazoa > Annelida > Polychaeta > Sabellida > Siboglinidae > Lamellibrachia > Lamellibrachia columna. Next base: position 25,530,965 of record OY759272.1, read on the forward strand.
TCCTTGAATACAAACAAAATGTACTGAACAAAATGCAATTATTACTGCATGTTCATTCGTATTATTATCACAATCACGTGCGTCTAAATTTTAAACTGATGTGCACCGCTGTGACCACTGCACTAAATTATTTATGTCACGAGTAATACATGATTGACAAACATTTAACAACACAATCAAATATAGAATTGGTAATAACATGTCTAGAAGTTACTTAAGATATGTCACTAGGAAGTAACTTTAGGTATCTCACTCAGATTTACTTTTAGCTATCCACCATTGATCATGTTGCTAATCAGAGTCGCAGTTTTGACAAATGTAAAGATTATTGCCTTCCATTGTGGTACACGCGTCGTGTGACCAGTATTTGCATGAAATGCATTGAACCCAGCGTTCTACTGGACGACTGTAGTTGATGTACTGTGGACAGGTTCCCCAGTATTCGCTGCAGTTGATATACTGGGGACAGGTTCCCCAGTATTCGCTGCAGTTGATATACTGGGGACAGGTTCCCCAGTATTCGCTGCAGTTGATATACTGGGGACAGGTTCCCCGGTGTTCGCTGCAGTTGATATACTGGGGACAGGTTCCCCGGTGTTCGCTGCAGTTGATGTACTGTAGACGAATTCCATGGTATTCGTTTCAGTTGATGTACTGGTGATGGATTCCCTGGCATTCGCTGCAGTTGAGTTTGAGTTATAGCATACGAAATGTCGATCGGTTACTTGGGGTGGAGTAAAGCCACTCTATCATAGAAAATTGTCCTGTTGAACGGGACGATTCTAGTGCAGGCAAATCCCCATACAATGATATGAGGTGTCACTCCTGGTAACGCAATGCGGACTGTGATATTTCGCCATCGTTTGTCCTGGATTGCGCATCATCCACGAATCACGCGCTGTGCTCACCTGCTTTCTTGAATGGGCCGAACACTTCTCTATCTGAAGGTTGCAATCTGCGTGAGATGTGGGGGGGGGGGCGGACGACAGAAGTACACTGACGCTTTCCTTGCAAAAGTCAAGCACGTCGATCAACAAATGCGAATCATGATTGTCTAATGTCAGAAGCACAGGTTGCTCTTTGTTTGGTTTAGCGTGTTCGGCGAAATGATTTATGAACGCAATACAGCACGTTTTCTTGCATCCACCCCGTACCGTTGGCTATACCGATAGATCCTTGTTTATAATGACAACACTTTTGTAACAGGTGTTACAATGTTTATAATGACAACACTTTTGTAACAGGTGTTACAATCGTCCCCAACGATACATGCCATGGTTTATAGGTCAAGGATTTAATATTTACGCTAACAATGCGTTTGGACGTTTTTGTAAAACCGAGCCAACATCCGCAGTGTTTTGTGGTTCTAATGTTTAGTCGAGATTCTAAGAATATATTACTTGACAAAACACACGCCTACATCGGGTAAATGTCAATTTGTCTAAACGGTCCTAATCTGGCTGTTTACTGTATAGAGTCCTAAGACGGTGCTTTGAGGATGTCCCCGTGATGTTGAGGTCATGCATAGTGACGATGGTGTTTTGCCGTTCCGACAGTGTTTCAGGACGTCCACGTGATGGTCTTTATCGGCTTCGGCTTCCTCATGACGTTCCTCAAGAAGTACGGCTTCAGTAGCGTTGGCTTCAACCTGCTGCTCGCGGCGCTGGCTCTGCAGGTGGGTCGCTGTCTCTCAGTGCATTCTTCTGATTCCAGTCCACGATACATAGTCCTGTATAAATCAAATGAAACGTACACTAACAATACCAAGAAAGGGTCACACGCGAAATAAAAATATATTAAAGATTCTATATTAAGCGATGCCTGCAATTGAACAATCACCCTTGCCATTGTTCCTGAACGCAGGCACGCAGGCACGCACGCACGCACGCACGCACGCACGCAGGCACGCACGCACGCACGCACGCACGCCATTTTTTCGTGAACGCATCTCTTCCGTTGAAGCTCAAATTCATGGGTGTTATGTATAATGTTTTGTAGTGTGAAAACCTCTCATGCTATTGTGTTATCATATTTATTTGTTAACTTATTTTTCTTAACATTCCTACTTTTTTAGCAAGCCGGGCGTATTTCGTATCTGCTCTTAACGTTAGTTTTCATGGATTTTCTCCTACGTATGATCGTTAACCGTCACATTTCATTTCCCCTACAGTGGGCCATGTTGCTGGGCGGACTGGTACACTCTGGAGGTGCTGTTGTCAAGATCGACATCGTCAGGTATGCAGGCCGAATATTTGTGTTTGATACGACCTACGATTATGCAGCGTATCAGTTGATACAGCATTGGAGGTGTATTGTCAGCATTGGAGGTGTATTGTCAGCATTGGAGGTGTATTGTCAGGAGTGTGGCATTGACTTTAAACTGTACAGTCTGGTCGTTTTTATCGTAAAGTTATGTTATGTAGTATAAACTATATCTCTTCTCATTAAAGTAAGATCACCACTTCCCGCTGACGACACATTCACATTATATACGCTAATTAAAAAAGTAATGTCTTTAAACGTTTCTTAGATATGCTGAGTCTTGTGTTTGATAATGTTCTCTGACAGGTCGTTCCATGGTATGTCTGCGTGTCGAGTGTCGACTAAATAAACAACGTTCACCATAAGTGATCGTCCGCTGTAACGGTACAACGAGACGGGACTTCTCCGTTGATCGTAAAGTGATCGTCCGCAGTAACGGTACAACGAGACGGGACTTCTCCGTTGATCGTAAAGTGATCGTCCGCAGTAACGGTACAACGAGACGGGACTTCTCCGTTGATGGTAAAGTGATCGTCCGCAGTAACGGTACAACGAGACGGGACTTCTCCGTTGATCGTAAAGTGATCGTCCGCAGTAGTGGTACAACGAGACGGGACTTCTCCGTTGATGGTAAAGTGATCGTCCGCAGTAACGGTACAACGAGACGGGACTTCTCCGTTGATCGTAAAGTGATCGTCCGCAGTAGTGGTACAACGAGACGTGACTTCTCCGTTGATCGTAAAGAGCCAGTTGGCAGATGTTTCTTCACAATATCACTCATGAATGCTGGTGCCGATGCGCTGAGCACCTTATACCTATAAGTGTTGGTCTATAAGCCGGTATTTTACTGGAAGCCAGCGCAGTTTACGTAACACAGGCGTCGTGTTCGCTCTTGCGTGTCCTGGTGATCAGACAAACGGCAAACGTTCAATTAGTAGATAGTTTCAGTCATAAGTTTTTCGCTCTAGGCGCCGTTAGTTTTGTAACTTATATGTATTGGCTAAACCTGAATCTTCCGGTCACATGTTCTCCGTATGTTTCGCACCGACATACGTAAATACGGATAGCATGGCCGCCATTAGTGAATACGGATAGCATGGCCGCCATTAGTGAATACGGATAGCATGGCCGCCATTAGTGAATACGGATAGCATGGCCGCCATTAGTGAATACGGATAGCATGGCCGCCATTAGTGAATACGGATAGCATGGCCGCCATTAGTGAATACGGATAGCATGGCCGCCATTAGTGAATACGGATAGCATGGCCGCCATTAGTGAATACGGATAGCATGGCCGCCATTAGTGAATACGGATAGCATGGCCGCCATTAGTGAATACGGATAGCATGGCCGCCATTAGTGAATACGGATAGCATGGCCGCCATTAGTGAATACGGATAGCATGGCCGCCATTAGTGAATACGGATAGCATGGCCGCCATTAGTGAATACGGATAGCATGGCCGCCATTAGTGAATACGGATAGCATGGCCGCCATTAGTGAATACGGATAGCATGGCCGCCATTAGTGAATACGGATAGCATGGCCGCCATTAGTGAATACGCTATTTATCAGTTTGTAGATGCTATTTTAAAGAAGAGATGCTTATGTTTAAAAAGCGATGGAATATATATATCTAAGAACAGCTATAACTTAATACGACAGCTATAACGTAATACGACAGCTATAACTTAATACGACAGGGAAAACAGTAGTCAGTCTACTGTAATCGATACCATCGCTGGTAGAAAATCACTCGGGCATGATATGGTTGAAGGCTAAAAATACACTAGCGTTTAATGGGTAGTTTCATGGTTTCAAACGTATAGCTGAAACTGCATTAGGCTACACATGAGATAAGCTAAGCTTTGTTTTCTTGATGACTGATCGAAAGGTTGATGCACAAATAATAGTGCCAATTTGTACCTGCAACGGAGGGCGTATTTTCTTGCTCGTAGTTGAATGCGACATTGTGCCAAGTCGATTGATGGTGAAGCGATCCTCGCGTTCCGTTGACACATTCACTTGGAACCTGATACTTACCACCGCGTTAGCTATCGAAAATCTGGTTTCGTCATAATGCCCCAGTGCACCACAAACATCAGCTATCGATAATGTCGGCTTCGTAACAGTCTGATACTTGTGGTACGCAGCCTCGGATAAAGCAATAGCTTATTCATTGCCCGTCTCATCTGCTGTGCAGCATTGCACAAGAACACGTGATTACGGCTGCGAATCTCGAAGCGGCATCTTTCATTTTATCTTTTACACGTGTGACTGATTTGGTTTGTTCAACGTTTGTCAGATACACTAGACTTTTTTCAAAGGGTATTCATCATTTTGTTTATGGTGATCTTAGTCCATTGACCAAGACTGCAGTCAAACAAATTGACTTTTTTCAACCCAGTATGACGCATGTAGATGCGAGTGTCGATAAAGTCAAAACTTTAGTGCAGGGCACACAAGTGCTACAAGTCGGCGGCGCACTGTCTGGCAGCCTAACAGCGGACTTGTTGGCAAGTAACAAACTGGCAAATCAAGTTTCAAGTAATTGATCTTCAAGTCCAGCCAATTATCGAATTATTTTTCTGAATTCCAAATCAAGTCAAAATGGGCGATTCTAGTCCGACACGAGTCAGCCCCTCCGAGTCGAGTGTTGTTGGTTCCGGTGATGATCCGGACGGTTCCGTTGATGACGTGGAGTCTATCTATCAGATGGATGCGATGAATATGGCAGTCGTGTCTTGCAGTAATCACCCTAGGTCGGTAAATTCGCGCCAGCAACGCTCAAACCTCAAACTTCAAGTGCCCACGTAGGGCATTTGGTAGAGCGTAACACAAAGGCCTGACGGCCAAACTGGAATCCCTAGGGATACAGTGAAAGCTGCTATCCTGGCTAAATGACTACCTGAAGGACAGAGTTCTGAAAGTTGCCATCATTTGAATAATTATGTGTGTCAAGTCTATCAACACAGGGGTTCCCGAAAGATCCATTCTAGGACCTCTCATATTCATTATATTCATCGGTGATTTGCCAGACAAAATACAGAACCAGGTCGTTCTCTATGTCGATGACTCATCGGTCTTTAGCACAGTCAAGGATAGACGACTTCAGACAACTGTAGCACGCTCACTTAACGAAGACCTGCTGTACATTCAAACATGGGCAGATAAGTGGAATGAGATGTTTGGTGCAGCCAAATGCAAGAACCTAACTGTATCAGGGCTGAAAGATGCAGAAACCAGCCACCCATCACTCACATTTATGAACACCGTCTTGTCAGAAGTGGAAGAGGTGGAACTCTTTGGCATCTCTATCCGGAAAGAATTGTCCTGGACACATTTAGTAGACAAGACACTGCTGGCCATAAGAGGACATCTTACCAACTGCCTCCCGCCTCAGGAATGAACTCCCAGAGGAAATAGTTGGAATCAGGGAGAGAGAGAAAAGTTCAAGACTGAAGTTAATGCTTTCCTTGGTGCCTTACTTTAGCACCCGCCACTTGAGTGGAGAGGGACAGCTACTCTGCCAAGGAAGAAGCACATAATAGAAAAAAGGTCCTGAACTAACCGCGCGTAACACGTGAGCCATGCACGAGACTATCAACTTAATCAGGACACCACATCTTACTGCGGCATAAAAGCGTGCGCAATATTGATAAAATCTTCAAAAGAATTTACTGACTTTGATCGTTAGATCAGGTACTTGCAAAACTACGAATAGCCGTTACGTCACGGCATATAAAGCTGCCGATCGCGTCCTACTCACCGTTCCGCGCCACAACCTCGAGCATTACGGCCGCCGTTCATTCTCTCGCGCTGGGCCGACACTATGGAACTCTCTACCGGAAGACCTGCGTCTGACCGGCTGCATGGACACTTTTAAAGCGCGTCTTAAGACTCATTATTTCAAACTTGCTTTTAATGTTTAGTTCTATATACCACTCATATCATAGTATTTATTATTAACATTATTCTTGATGTTCTACTATTATACTAATTTATTATTTTAATTATTTATTCATTTATTAATTATTTTAATTATTTTAATTATTTTAATTATTTTAATTATTTTAATTATTTATTATTTTTATTATTTATTAATTATTTATTAATGAATTAATTATTTACTTTGCTTAGTACATTTTTGTTTTCATGACGTTTTAAGCCTTATACATATACGTTTAATTTTATTACGCACATTTTAGTCCATTTAGTCATTGTAAACACCCTTGAACAGAGTTGTACTCTGGATATGAGTGTAAAAATAAAGTGCATTATTATTATTATTATTATTAAAACGGTTGCCCTGGATCCGGTCAAAAGTAGATTAGATCAAATAAGTTAGATTTTTCGCAAAATTATTCTAAAACGAGACGAGGGAAAACATTAAATCGAGCAGGAACCCTTAAAGCTGCTTCCTCAAATGGTTCAGCTCATCGCAAATCCGGTTCATTTATATCCAGATGTGTAGTGTGGGACTAGCTTAAGTAATGTGCGCAGTCTGTTTAATAAAAAATTCCTATTTTTGTTTTACAAATCATCGAAAGAATTAACTTTAGTCGTAAGGATCATAAGGATCAACATAGTGGATATCCAAAATGGTAAGCACTGTGTGGGTCAACGCTGATCATGGGCGTGACTTCCATCCTCTCGCCGATCACATGACAAAGTTACGACATTTCACCAAGGAAGAAAATCGTGATTTTTCAGCATTTCGATTTTCACTTCAGTTAATGCTTGGACAAGCATTAACTAATTTAACAGTTTGTCTGATGATTTCATAAAAAAACTACATACAAAAGTTGCACAAAGCATGTTGCAGTGGATACTAGGTAGGTTTGATTTTTCGTAAATTAATTTGAAATGAGACTAGGAAAAAAATCGATTTTATTAAGCACCTTTAACTGTGTCGTGACAAAAACCTGTGTTGAAATATTCGCATTTCTGTTGTTGTTTGGTTTAGTTTAAACGATACTTTACGATAAAGACGACCCGTCTTTGCACCTTTGACCGGTCGTCCACTGTGTTTGTGTATAGACCAGCGCATGCAGTCAGAGTCATTGGTCACGTTTTATATAAACAAGAATTTGCAGAACTGCATTGAATGTTGAAAAGGCCTTTTTAATTCCGTGTAATGTGTACCGTTGTTTTATAACGCTTTATCATGTTTTATAAGCTCCGCGTTGATATAGTCTTACATTTATTGTTTTAGTTATACGTTTATCTCTTTTAAATAGGATATCTCTACTTTTAGCAACAGCGTCATGCAACGCGTCATAGAACATTCAGTGACCACGGCGCTGCATCAGTTGTGCATTTTGTTACTATGATTAGTGTATTCGTGATAAAGTCACACAGTAATCTCTCCCGTTGTCTCCTACAGTCTGATCACGGCGGACTTCGCTGCTGCTGCAGTCCTCATCAGCTTCGGAGCGGTCCTCGGCAAACTCAGCCCCTTCCAGGTGGTCGTGATGGCCATCGTCGAAGTTGTCTTCTACACCGTCAATGAATATGTCGGCGTCGGCCTGCTGCGGGTAGGCCTCATGTCACATGTCAACGAAATGTAAACAAGAATGACATAGGGAATTAAAATTTACTATCCACAAATCAACTTCGTAAAAAATATATTAATGTTCCTTAATATCAAATGGCACATACATTAAAGATCTATGTAAAACACAATTATGAATAATTAATGAAGTAAGTGGATATTATAAACATAGTTCCTACGATACCAAGCCTAATTTTCGCAGGAGCCTCTCTGACCCATAATGATTTCGTTGAATGAAATAATAATGAAATAGTTTTACTATATACATTACTGTATACATTACATATAAAAGCCAGATGGTGTATGTGTCAACCGAGACCTGTTCTGTTTCCCTGCAGGTCGCCGACGTCGGGGGGTCGATGTTCATCCACACGTTCGGCGCCTACTTCGGTCTGGCGGTCGCACGAGTCGTGTACACGATGGAAGTCAAAGACTCGGCCAACGAGGGTTCCTCCTACCACGGCGACCTCTTCTCCATGATAGGTCTGTGTTCCGTCCTTTGCCGTGATCCAATGTTATACTTGCATTTGCAAACGTAAAGTCACACAAATCCACTTGACGCATACATTTTCCAGATACTTCTTTTGTTATAAACCCAGCTCAAAAAGTATTTGCAGAGTTTTGTATAAAAGGATTTATTTCTGCTAACAGTCCAGCAGGTGATATTGGGCAGACTGCATGATTTCAACATTGTCCGTTTTCTTATTTTATTAAGCCTATATGTCATAATTTGGTCATCCCGTGCGTCGTACAGGGACCGTGTTCCTCTGGATGTATTGGCCAAGCTTCAATGGTGCTCTGGCCCCTGGCGATGACCAGCACCGGGCTGTCATCAACACGTATCTGTCGCTCGCTGCCAGCTGCCTCGTCACGTTCGCCGTGTCTGCCCTCGTCACCGGCAAGGCCAAGCTCGACATGGTCAGTGGAGTAGGCCGGGCGTGAGCAGCCATTCGTAAATCAATATTATCTGAAACTATACCAACATTCCGAAAAAAAAACCGTAAGACATATTTAGTCCAAATTGTTTGTCCACCTTATATCTTCGGTGGTAACTTGCTCTGATAATGACTTTTCTAGTTGTTTCCAGCACTCGGCAACGTTCTATTAATTAACTGACTAGTCTGTATGTTGTGGTTACTACAATTGTATAGTGTTTCGAGGTCTCATTCTAGTCAGCTTTTTTGAGAACATTATTGCCAAGCCAACCTGTCTATGCTGGCACTGAGGGTGGTCACTACCAGGGTGGTCACTGAGGGTGGTCACAGCCAGGGTGGTCACTGCCAGGGTGGTCACTGCCAGGGTGGTCACTGCCAGGGTGGTCACTGAGGGTGGTCACTGAGGGTGGTCACTGCCAGGGTGGTCACTGCCAGGGTGTATGTCGTCCTCGGTGGCTGTTTTACGTCTCCAATTAAATGAGACGACACCGACATTAACGTGATTATCCGAGTCACGAGGGATACACAGTCCCCAATGTTGAGAGCCAGGTTTTTACGCCAAAAATACCCATGCCCGGTCAGGGTCTTGAACTCAGAACTGTGTCTTATAACGCGGAAGTGCTAGCCCCCTACCGCTGCCCTCTCTTTTGCGCGTCCCTGTTCAAGATTATGCTAACAATTTTGGTTTGTTGCGCCTCTAGCTCAGGTTCCTGAGGATTAGTTGTATAAAAGTTCATCATCATTATTATTATTTTATATCAGATGTGTGCATCGTGTGTATTCGCGTGCGTGCGTGCGTGAGTGAGTGAGTGCGTGCGTGCGTGAGTGAGTGAGTGAGTGAGTGAGTGAGTGAGTGAGTGAGTGAGTGAGTGAGTGAGTGAGTGAGTGAGTGAGTCCGCCGAGAGGACTCTCCGTCGAGAGGACTCTCCACCGAGAGGACTCTCCACCGAGAGGACTCTCCACCGAGAGGACTCTCCGTCGAGAGGACTCTCCACCGAGAGGACTCTCCGCCGAGAGGACTCTCCGCCGAGAGGACTCTCCGCCGAGAGGACTCTCCGTCGAGAGGACCGGGCGGGGTTCAAATCCTCTTGCTGTCATTTCTGTATTTGCGCAATTTCATTCACACCACGTTGCCTCAGTTGACACAGCCTCTTCATCGTTACGGCTACGTTTTGGTGTGACGTCATTCAAGAATATCACTACTGTAACGTTCAGTCTAATAGATACTTCTACCGTTCCTCTACACCGTAGGTGCACATCCAGAACGCGACGCTAGCAGGCGGCGTTGCCATAGGAACGAGCGCTGACCTAATGGTACGACCGTGGGGAGCAGTCCTTATTGGTGGAATCGCTGGCCTCCTCTCTACAGTCGGCTACAGATATCTGACGGTAGGATAGTGATATAATATTATATTGCTGCTCGTTCAACAGTTATGAAATGCTCCATGGTAGAGGTCACTGGACGCAATGTGAGTCTGGTTGAACGTTACGGAACGTTTTCAAAACATTGTGGATATAGGCCTATCGTGTTTTTTATTAACTCCCATTTTTATGTCTAGTGTAGCTTATGAAACCAAATAAATTTAGATTCCCAAGTCTTGTTTTATGTTCTTATGCTATTGGATTGCTGAATGGACCGTTGTTTTATTTTGTAGCAAATCTCACTTCGTCATCCAGGCTAGCACTGGAGGCAAATCTGCGATCTAACACACTGTAGTCAAAATCCATCGGAATCTATAACTGCTCTTGCTAAACTATGCTCATCAGTAGTAAATGTCTACAACATAATAAACACCAATGTGCATTCGTATCAATTAAACAAAACATTTACAAAATATTTAGTTTAAATCAAACATTAATAAAACATAACTATTTGTTGCAGCCATTACTGAATTCGAAAATCAAGCTTCACGACACGTGCGGTGTGAACAACTTGCATGGCATGCCGGGAATTCTTGGAGCCATAGCCGGAGCAATTGCCGCCGGGTTCGCTACGGTCGACGTGTATGGCTACAGGTAAGGGGCAGACGTCTGTATTCAAAGAAAAAAATAATAGACTCTAACGTAACGTCAACATAACATTCATTTAGGCAATGTTTTCGATTTATCCGATTATGACCGGACGCAGTCGAAAATAACTGTTTTTTTCCGATGATTTCACCAAAACTTAAAAAAATATTGTACAAACGAGCATGCATGTCTTAGTGGATATTATATAGGTTTTATTTTCGCGAAATGATTCTAAAATGAGACGAGCGAAAATATTGAATTTAGGAAGGAACCTGGGGTGGGTGCACCACTTGTACCATGGTTAATCCGGCACTGGTAGTGACTTTGTTGTAGCATGTACGAGATCTTCCCGGTGCGAGCTCCAGCGGCCAACACGACGGCTCTTCACGACATCCAGGCCGTTCTGCCTGATATTGTTGCCGGCACTGGCAGGTCGGCCATCGGCCAGACAGGCTACCAGGTCCTTGCCCTTGGAGTCACCGTGATCATCGCCATCGTTGGCGGCAGCTTGACAGGTAATTTGTTGCGGGGAAATGTAATGCTATCACAATAGCTGCTCGCTACCAGACGGGTGTCTTTGAAGCGATATGATTAATTGAAACTGTTGAAAAATGGCGTGACATTATGGAACTGATTACACAAAAACATCACTGGATGCAAAGGCATATAGGGATTTAAGAAACGCTATAAAATAGATCTTCTTGTTGTATGCAGAGTACATGTTAGTTAAGAAGGATGTTTAATTTAGCTTTTTTTGTAAGTTCCATATTGTATTGATATACATAACTGTTCTGGGCGGAGATGAACCACATATAAGTGTTACACTTCTGTTCACCCCCTTTCCAACACACTATTACACTTCTGTTCACCCCCTTTCCAACACACTATTACACTTCTGTTCACGCCCTTTCCAACACACTATTACACTTCTGTTCACCCCTTTTCCAACACACTATTACACTTCTGTTCACCCCTTTTCCAACACACTATTACACTTCTATTCAACCCCTTTCCAACACACTATTACACTTCTGTTCACCCCCTTTTCAACACACTATTACACTTCTGTTCACCCCTTTTCCAACACACTATTACACTTCTGTTCACCCCTTTTCCAACACACTATTACACTTCTGTTCACCCCTTTTCCAACACACTATTACACTTCTATTCAACCCCTTTCCAACACACTATTACACTTCTGTTCACCCCTTTTCCAACACACTATTACACTTCTGTTCACCCCTTTTCCAACACACTATTACACTTCTGTTCACCCCTTTTCCAACGCACTATTACACTTCTGTTCACCCCCTTTTCAACACACTATTACACTTCTGTTCAATCCCTTTCCAACACACTATTACTCATGGAATTTGAACTGTTTGTTGCAAATAAAATATTGATTAATTAATTGATAAAATCGTAAACGGAACTGATCAACTTAATCGAAACCAAGGGACATATCGTTGTGCCAAACTAATAAGTACTAGACATTGGATTGCATAATACGATAGGTTTATACTATGTATGTTGACAGTGTCTAGGTTCTAGCAAAGGGGGAGGCCAGGGGGGCAAGAGGGAGGGCAAGGGGGAAAGGGGAGGCCGGGGGGGGGCAAGAGGGAGGCCAGGGGCAAGGGGAGGCCGGGGGGGGGCAAGAGGGAGGGCAGGGAGGGGGCAAGCCTAGTCATACATGCTGCCATGTAGCGGCACAACGGGAAAATACGGAAACATTAAAAAACATTAAGCCAAAGGGGAGGCGTGGACACATTAAGCCAAAGGGGAGGCGTGGACACATTAAGCCAAAGGGGAGGCGTGGACACATTAAGCCAAAGGGGAGGCATGGACACATTAAGCCAAATGGGAGGCATGGACACATTAAGCCAAAGGGGAGGCATGGACACATTAAGCCAAAGGGGAGGCATGAACACATTAAGCCAAAGGGGAGGCATTGACACATTAAGCCAAAGGGGAGGCGTGGACACATTAAGCCAAAGGGGAGGCATGGACACATTAAGCCAAAGGGGAGGCATGGACACATTAAGCCAAAGAGGAGGCGTGGACACATTAAGCCAAAGGGGAGGCATGGACACATTAAACCAAAGGGGAGGCATGGACACATTAAGCCAGAGGGGAGGCGTGGACACATTAAGCCGAAGGGGAGGCGTGGACACATTAAGCCAAAGGGGAGGCGTGGACACATTAAGCCAAAGGGGAGGCGTGGACACATTAAGCCAAAGGGGAGGCGTGGACACATTAAGCCAAAGGGGAGGCGTGGACACATTAAGCCAAAGGGGAGGCGTAGACACATTAAGCCAAAGGGGAGGCATGGACACATTAAGCCAAAGGGGAGGCATGGACACATTAAGCCAAAGGGGGGCATGGACACATTAAGCCAAAGGGGAGGCATGGACACATTAAGCCAAGGGGGGGTGCATGGACACATTAAGCCAAAGGGGAGGCGTGGACACATTAAGCCAAAGGGGAGGCATGGACACATTAAGCCAAAGGGGAGGCATGGACACATTAAGCCAAAGGGGGGCATGGACACATTAAGCCAAAGGGGAGGCATGGACACATTAAGCCAAGGGGGGGTGCATGGACACATTAAGCCAAAGGGGAGGCGTGGACACATTAAGCCAAAGGGGAGGCATGGACACATTAAGCCAAACGGGAGACATGGACACATTAAGCCAAAGGGGGGGCATGGACACATTAAGCCAAAGGGGAGGCGTGGACACATTAAGCCAAAGGGGGGGCATGGACACATTAAGCTAAATGGGAGGCATGGACACATTAAGGCAAAGGGGGAGGCATGGACACATTAAGTCAAAGGGGGAGATACGGACACATTAAGCCAAAGGAGGTAGCATGTACCAATGGCCTTCCCCCCAAATACGCCACTGCATGTTGACCATTGTAAGCAAATATAATTTGAAGTAGGAGCCACGCATCACAATACATATACTAATACTCAACTATTATGAAGCACCATAGCTTGATGTAAGCAAGATAAGATTATCTACGGCAGCATTTAAAGGACGCGTGTCCATATTATTCCTTGCAAACAAAACATATCCGCACACGTAGCTAATTCATTCAGGTGGATGCAAATAGCTGGGCAGTCCTCGGGGTTTTGAAAAAGGGGTTTCGGGCGTAAATCATTAGTCTGGGATTTATGGGATGATTTCTGAAAAATGTTACAGTCAAACAAATAAATCTCTCAAAATGGGGTTCGTTCGATCGACCCCCCCCCCTCCCACCGGAGACTGGCTCGAATAGGCAAACACTGGTAACGCAATGCAATCTATGTTATATACAGGGCTGCTGATTCGTCTGCCTTTCTTCGACCAGCCAAAGCAAAAGCCCCTCTTTGACGACTCCCTCTGGTGGGAGACCCCGGACGACTGTTGTGCCGGCGAGATCGGCGTGGACAAGCATCTCATGGAACAGTCGCCGGAAGACTCAAAAATCTGATCGTGCTTGCGAGAGAAACCACACAGCTTATATAATGTTTAGGACACCGCCTCTACCGTACTTTAAAAGAAGCCGAAGTGCAAACTTGCTGGTCTTCTTGCTGTGGTTCAAGGAACGTGACACTGGAAAATTAATATATTGTAGGTGAAACTTGCGAGTCCGCCTGGTCAACCTGGTCAATACGCTCACTGGTGCTTATCTTAACGTTGCGATAAGGCGACATTTTTAGAGGCGAGTTGACTTTTGACTTCAACGTTTAATTGATGTTCTGATAACGGAAAGTCGTAACCAGGTCAGTAGGGCATACCAGACAGAGTCCTAGGGGTGTACCAATACATCAAACTATCGATGCATTGCAACATTCTTGACGATGCTGTAATATCGATATTAAATTTATCTATCGATAGTTATCGTCGATTGTACAGTATACACCGACAGTGACAATTGGTTGCAAAACAAATCAGCAGTCCTATTTGTGTCTGTGTAATAGTATTTTTTGTAAAAAAAAGTTCTACCATACTGGATAATTTTACTTATTTGTTGATCTAATATTAACAATTGTTGATAAAAGCGGCACCATGCATTCATGGATTCACCAGTTTGAATCAACTGCCTCCAAGGCCACGCGATGGCGCCACCCGTTAATTATGGTTTGGCCTTGCTCTCCGAGATATTCGCTATTCCATTATACTATCTCAGTTTTATCGCAACTATTGCGAAAATATCGCAATAATGCTACAATGGTAATACAGATATCACAATGATATTGCAATCATAAAATTATCCCCAATAGTTATCCATACTAGGACGTACATTGCTATTCGTGTTTCGATAACTTGATGTCGTGTATACTTTCAGGCTTTTGTAAAGACATTTTTGAATATGTAGACGAATGGTAAATGTGTGTATGAATGACTGAAATCAATACGTAGTCTCTCGCGCCTATGTGAACTGCGCGTAGACAGAGTAACCTCATCAAGGATTTCTATAGCACTGATCAAATTAATTCATGTTAAAGTTTTCTGTTAACATATGAAATTTGTGCTAGGATACATTTAAGTCGATGTATTAAATAAAACAAACATAGCTGTACACACGGTTGTCATTAAATGGAATATGAATGCCGACGTTCTAGTTCGCCAAACCAAAAATCCTTCTGTGGAAGTGAATTTGATAGAAATTCGTTAAATTTACTTTGTCACGGAAATGTCGTTGGGCGAAGGCAATCGGAAGCTCGCCCATCGAACGACTACTGATGTCAGTCTGGATTTAACAAGAAATAACAAGATTTAACAAGATTGCCATCCCAGGCAAAACAACCAGATGGCAATTGGACAAGGAACCCATTATAGCTTATCGAGTGTGTAGCAATTTTTCATCTATGTGTAACCCTCCTGCTGAGATATTTGTCAATATTTTAAAAAAAACATTGCGAGCATTTACACAATCTGTAGATACATTGTTTCACTCAATTATTGTCCTCTATAAAATTAGTTGTTTCTGATATCCAACCTACACTGATCCTTCGATAAATATAGATAGATAAATAGATAGATAGACAGACAGACAGACAGACAGACAGATATACAGACGGATAGACGGATATATATATATATATATATATATATATATATATATATATATATATATATATATATATATATATATATATATATATATATATAGATAGATAGACAGACAGACAGACAGACAGACAGACAGACAGACAGACAGACAGACAGACAGACAGACAGATAGATAGATAGATAATCTAGTCCTTCGTCTGCTCTCGTTGTACGGGGGTGTAGTGCGTATAGTCACTTATATGTCGAAATCGATATTTTTTCGACAATGCATCAACTCGGCTTTATTTTTGGGATTGACGTCCAATAATTTCATCCAAAAATAACATATTTGCACAAACGATCTTGCATGCCGTAATGGATACAGGATAGGTTTGATTTATCCGTGAAATGATTCTAAAACGAGACAAACGAAACATGTAATTCAGAAAGAATATGTAAGCATAAATCTATCAATGTGTATAGTGTGTCGCTTTAGGCACATGCCTTTTATCGTGCATTCCTGTGTGTCAAACATTTAGATGTAATAATCTGATCGCGGTGGAAAAAGAAACTACAGATGGTCCACTTTGCGTCTGAATCACCTGCCTCACTGACTCCATATTCGCACTTTGAAACAAACCAGACGGGAGATTGGCTGCTCAGTTTCTCGCCGTGTTTCCAGTAACGAGATCCTGGAAAATTTATTGCAAGTGACACTGACAATCCCAATTCCAAGACACCAAATGTGTCGTAATATGCATCACTCTATTGAGGACTCGCTAACTGATACTAATGCACGCTGACATGTTGCGATAGTGTGACATTTTAAGTGGCGAGTTGACTTCGGTTATTCAATGTCTGGGTCAAACCGACAAGATGTTCCGAGAACGGAAAGCCGTAACTAGGACAGTAGGGCACACGCAGCGGCCATTGCCCTTCATTTTCATTTCTCGATAATTCGAAACGTTATTTAATCAGATTTATCAAGATTGCCTTCCAAAGCTACAAGTTCCAGATGGCAAGTGGACAAGGAAGCCATAGGTTTATCGAGAGTCCACATTTTTTGTTTATGCATTGTCCGCCCTTATTAGATATACTAGCAAAAATGCCCGTCCCCAGGACGGGATACACTCCAAGCAATCTAGTCGATGTGCACTTGCTAAGCGTGTTTTCTACTATAATTAATTTAAACCGCCCATATGACGCTACATACTCTCGAACGGTTTACGTACCGAAGTATTCGCCGCGCGCGCTCGTTGTTTCTACGATTGTTGGAAGTTAACGTTTTAGGGAATGGATTAATCGGAATTGATAGGCCTTCTCGAACGCCCAAGTGGATGCGCACTTCCCGCCTATTCAAAATCAACTTTCAACTCAAGATTTAAAACTAACACGCACTACCCGCTCTACACATGTATCCCGTGACATACTATCTGCATACTGTCATCAAGAAACAATTATTTTTTTCCAAACGATTGATGTTTATTGTCTAATATTGGACAATACTGTCCGAAATCAACGCACGTATGACGTTACGTGATGTTGATTTTTTCATAATTATAATATATTTATACATAGTCAATGTCAAGTAATGTTAGTGATATACTTATAAGAATGATTATCGATATGAAATGCGTGTGTATTTCTTGTGTTTCATGCATTTTAATAACTTTCCTAATAGCCTCGAAAAAATGTGTTTTGTCGTCCAGGAAGCGAAAGGCAGGCCTTTGCCAAGTCCCTTGATTGATGGGTCCATCAGCGGCCAGGACCCCCAAATAAATCAATGCAATTCAATAATTTGCACTGCATAAGAAAGCTGCAGTAAAGCGTACATACAATACTGTGTGTTTCATTTCAAATTCAATCACAATTTCTTGTGGAAATGGAGAAAGCAGAAGCTTAACAACTCGCGGCCAAGCGTGCCGTGACACTCGCGTATACGCAATACTTAACAACTCGCGGCCAGGCGTGCCGTGACACTCGCGTATACGCAATACTTAACAACTCGCGGCCAAGCGTGCCGTGACACTCGCGTATACGCAATACTTAACAACTCGCGGCCAAGCGTGCCGTGACACTCGCGTATACGCAATACTTAACAACTCGCGGCCAAGCGTGCCGTGACACTCGCGTATACGCAATACTTAACAACTCGCGGCCAAGCGTGCCGTGACACTCGCGTATACGCAATACTTAACAACTCGCGGCCAAGCGTGCCGTGACACTCGCGTATACGCAATACTTAACAACTCGCGGCCAAGCGTGCCGTGACACTCGCGTATACGCAATACTTAACAACTCGCGGCCAAGCGTGCCGTGACACTCGCGTATACGCAATACTTAACAACTCGCGGCCAAGCGTGCCGTGACACTCGCGTATACGCAATACTTAACAACTCGCGGCCAAGCGTGCCGTGACACTCGCGTATACGCAATACTTAACAACTCGCGGCCAAGCGTGCCGTGACACTCGCGTATACGCAATACTTAACAACTCGCGGCCAAGCGTGCCGTGACACTCGCGTATACGCAATACTTAACAACTCGCGGCCAAGCGTGCCGTGACACTCGCGTATACGCAATACTTAACAACTCGCGGCCAAGCGTGCCGTGACACTCGCGTATACGCAATACTCAACAACTCGCGGCCAAGCGTGACGTGACACTCGCGTATACGCAATACTCAACAACTCGCGGCCAAGCGTGCCGTGACACTCGCGTATACGCAATACTCAACAACTCGCGGCCAAGCGTGCAGTGACACTCGCGTATACGCAATACTCAACAACTCGCGGCCAAGCGTGCCGTGACACTCGCGTATACGCAATACTCAACAACTCGCGGCCAAGCGTGCCGTGACACTCGCGTATACGCAATACTCAACAACTCGCGGCCAAGCGTGCCGTGACACTCACGTATACGCAATACTCAACAACTCGCGGCCAAGCGTGACGTGACACTCACGTATACGCAATACTCAACAACTCGCGGCCAAGCGTGACGTGACACTCACGTATACGCAATACTTGTCGATATTTACCTATCCATACAAAGAGTTCGAAAGAGTCAATGCCCGCGTGCTATTTTGTTTTAATGTCGATTACATGCAAAAATGACCACCATTGTGTCATAACGTTGTCACATCGATAAGTTTTTCATCTGGAAAGTATCAACATTTTAAAGTACTAATTCGGGGAGAGTAGATGAGGTATCGGGTTTAATACGCTTTGAACGAAAAGTCACACGAGCTGATCACACCAACACGTGTGCGTGTGCGTGTATGCCAAGCACAGAAAACACACCCAACGAACCTTTGTTTTGACTCCTCGCGCTGTTCTCATGTTATTTTATTTCTCGCGCGTGTATCTGTCAGAAGCTGTTGTTTGGCTTCTGAAAGACCTTCAACATTGGCTGAGATGATGTGCAATGCGGGCCCCGAGGAGAACCCACGCTTCCAACGTTGTAGCCGACCTCTTGGTCTTCGTTGGACTGTATAGTAATCTTTAGCACTCTCCAGAAGAGGTGGGTGTGGCGTGGTAGACGGAATCGGACGCATAAGCCTGGCAGGGGTCGCGGCGTGAACTCATGGTCGGAACTTTCTTTCACCGGGAAAAAAGACACTCGCCATATTATTGGTCAGTGCCGTCACATTTATCAAACATATATGCAATACAATTGTAATTTTATTTATGACTGGTTTGATATATTTATTGCCGTCAGTTCACATTCACGCTGCCCCATGCCGCCATCTGGTGAACGGAAAGGATCAATATTTTCTGAAATCGCCGCTACAGATGGCAGCACTTTTCGACGTGTGTGTTGCCTCGTTGAACCACGAACATCAACGACATCGTAGATGAGGTGAAGCAGAGAAGATGGAGATGGCTTGGCCATGGACAGAGATAGCCTTCCACACGCCGCTCTGAAGTGGACACCACCTGGAAAAGGAAAAAGAGGCAGACTACTGAGCACCCGGAGAAGGACTGTTGATGAATAAATTAAACGAACACACACACACACACACACACACACACACACACACACACACACACACACACACACACACACACACACACACACACACACACACACACACACACACACACACACACACACACACACACACACACACACACACACACACACACACACACACACACACACACACACACACACACACACACACACACACACACACACACACACACACACACACACACACACACACACACACACACACACACACACACACACACACACACACACACACACACACACACACACACACACACACACACACACACACACACACACACACACACACACACACACACACACACACACACACACACACACACACACACACACACACACACACACACACACACACACACATTCATACATATGATGGCCTTTTTGTCATAATACATTTTCTCAAACAAACCGGAAGTCTTAGCGCGATCACAAACGACCGATATATGAACTCACAAACAATTGGTAAATAATCTCAAAACGGTTCAAATAATCACAAAACGGGCACGTAAATGTTAACAGTTGCCATCCATGCCAAGGCAATTACTTGTTTAATGTTGGGGGAACCGGGGCTAGTTGACGACATTGAGCGTTAATAGCTGATTAATGTGCCTTCGTTAAAATCAGTAATCTGGTTTCAATACAAGAACACGTGTAGGCCATATTGTACCTTCTGTCAAGATAATAATAATTAAAATGCAATAAAAATGAGAGCGATATATATTTGTATCAATTAATGACCCAATATTCGCCATCTTACCACACACCTAGGCCAAGATGATTTTCATACTGGGGCAATTTGCCGATACAAACCTGAGTCAGTTATCAAGTAATTAGACCAACATTCGTGTCACAATTCGATGCACTTGTGGCGCTGGATCCAGTTCCTGGTTGGCCCATCTTCAAACGTCTGGGCACACCATATCTTTTCAGTTGTCTTTTGTTTGGATATTCGGCGTTTGAGGGTAAGTTGTCCTGCTAGGCAGACACTCGTTTCCTTTGACGGCGTTCCCAACTGTGGCTCTTTGGTCGTCAACGGCTGAAACAACGCCGACGCGAACGCCGAGTTGTTGTATGCTACGTCACAGCTTTTGCGGTCCAATCAGAAGACAAGACAATATACGATTTATTCTCCAACACCATTATATGGTGTAGAAGATAAAGATAACATACTCAAAGTACTTGCAAGTACTCATAATATTATTAAGTAGGACGAACAGTCAATGTTAGTTAAATTTACCAGTTACAAAGTTGAGCAATTTACATATTCGTATTAGCTTGTTTAACCTAACCTTAACAACAATAAAGAAAATATTAACATATTATTTAAGTTAACTTATAATTTCTACATTATCACTGATAAGTTTAAATGTTTTCCTTGTGATAGTTTAATCAAGAAACTAGCCATCCTTTGCTTAACTTATATAAATAGTGGTGGTCTGACTAGTTCGCCATATATCATACATTTAGGAGTAGATTTATTGACATATGATACCATTTTAAAGAATTCGAAGTGAAGCTTTTCAATGATGTCACAATTGTAATATTTCCGTATTTCACAACATATAGCAACATAATTATATCAATTGGAAGAAATAACGTTCCTGACTTTTCAATCAAGCTATACATAGCTTTCCGTGCTTGCTTATATTGCTTTTGCTTAGTAAGGACAAACCTTCCATTATAATTCATGTTGACATCATTATGAACTTAGTAAAAACTAACATCTAGGTATATTCCATTGAAATATAGTATAGGAATATTACAGGTTTTACCTCTAGAGAAGACTAAAACTTTAGTCTTAGTTGTATTAGTTTTCAATGACCATAATTTACAACAACGAGATACTGCATTTAAGCTGTCCTGAAGTTCAGTTCAGTCCGCCATTATGATAGTATGAACAGCATATAATGTTAACAAGGGCGTAGGAACCACTTCGGCCGCTCAGGCCGTGGCCCGACAACTTTTCCCCCATCACGTGCTGATCACGGCTGATGTTATCAACTGGGATCAGCTCGCCAGTTTGACTAATACGTGTAAGAAACTGCGGCAGCGTTGCGAACTGCAGCTATATCAAACTATGAACAGCGTGATGATACGATTCAAACAGTTTGGAGAAGAGGAGTGCAAGATGAGACGCCATGGGCATGGACATGGACGGAAAGTGTACAGATGCAAAATAACATGTGGCAGGTCTTGGGCATGAACGTCTTGGGAGAAATTTCTAGCTGCTTGCAGAACACGGAATTTGTCAGCATCGTGGGTGACGAAACGAGTGACCCATCGAACCAGAAACAGCTTATAATTGGCATAACATGGATAGACGATATACTTGAGGTTCGCGAAGATGTCATTGGTCTTCGTAAATTAGAGAGCGCCGATGCTTCTACCATCACAGACTTGATCAAGGATAGTTTAATACGAATAAATCTTTTCATAAACGAAGTTAGATGACAATGTTATGATGCACTACTATGTCAAGAGCGAACACTGGCGTAGCTACCTAAATGAAGAAGCATTGGACACCACATATGAAATAACAAAACTAGTCAAGAAATGCTGAATTAGAGAACAATTAAAACAATTTTGCAATCGTTCCCAGATATTCGTGTCCTATGCGATGGGCTACTCAAGCACCAGCCATGCAT
This sequence comes from Lamellibrachia columna, assembly GCA_963662155.1. Taxonomy (NCBI): domain Eukaryota; kingdom Metazoa; phylum Annelida; class Polychaeta; order Sabellida; family Siboglinidae; genus Lamellibrachia; species Lamellibrachia columna. The sequence continues at coordinate 25,553,450 of OY759272.1, forward strand.
ACCATCACCTCGATAACTGTTCAGACACGAAATTTAAGGCACGGATCCGAGGTGCTCGTTATCATACATATTGATGAAATGTCATTTTTATGGGCTTGCTTTGGACGAATGTGTACTGCGCCATACTGACAGTCTAAGCACAACTAATCAATGGCCAAACTTGTCAACAGCTGAAGAACAGTCAGTTGCATCAGTGAATGTGAAGCCCTTAGCAACTTATGCACAGAGACTGGATTTGACTTGTTTTTGGCTGCTGTCATGAGCAAAGCAGATTCGAGGGAAATTAAAGAACGTAGACTATCAAGACGCAGAGCAGCCCTTCAATTTAAATTGGATTGTGGGACAGCAGTGCCAGAATACTTCCAAACACCAAAACATCTATACAGAGCCGTATATCACGAGGCTCTGGACCTCGTTGTGACGGTTATCAAAGATAGGTTCGATCAACGCGACTACAATAAATGCATGAATTGGGAGCAGCTTCTCCTAAAAACAGCTGGTGAGGACGCATACAAAGATGATTTCCAAACTGCTACTGGTTTCTGTGGCTGCGATTTTGATTCACGAGAGCTGGATGCACATCTAAGCACTTTCACCCATAATATTCCGCGTGTGGAAAATGTTACATTTTCTAATAAATTAACATATTAACATATTCACTGTCTTCACACCAGCTGTTGCTGGTGTGAAGACTTGTCATAGGTAATCAAATTACGAAAATTAATTCTAGTCATGCCAGTTGCAATAGGTAGACCTCAGAATACTGTATACAAGTTTGGATATCATATCGTAAGAAGGATATAGATACGCTTGAACGAATACGGAGGAGAGCAACTAAAATGATTCCAGAACTGAGAGATCTTATTTGTGAAGAACGCCTAAAATGTGGTTCAACAACCCTAGTAGGTTACGAGGAAATAAAATTGAAGTTTTTAAAGATACTGAATGGGTAAGAAAATATTGATAACAATATTTATTTCTCACTCAAGAAGGATAGCAGAACTAGAGGACATGAGGTAACAGTAGTAAAGGATCAGCGTAGATTGGACACCAGGAAGTACTCTTTCTCACAGAGGACAATAAATGAATGAAATAAATTATATACAATTTGTGTAACTGCTAGCAGTGTGAATATATTTGAAAACAAGGTTGACACATATCTCAGGAGGGCGGGTTACACATAGATGAAACAATTTGGAATCTCAATAAGCCAATGGCTTCCTTGTCTACATGCCATCTGGGCCTTTGCCTTGGATGGCAATCTTGTTAAATGACTTGGTAGTTTAAACAACAGACTAAGCGATCAGTGATTTCAGTGACAGCCCAATCCAGCACATGTTCACAAGTGCGGGTTTAATCAGGTCATTCTAAATGCTGTACACAGAGCCGGACAAAGCCGTGATTCCGTGATCAAACTGTAGTTGCCGTGGTAGTCAGCATGACGACGACACTGACGGAGCGCCTCGTGGGGTGACCAGGCTTTGTTTCGATGTCGGCGGCGTCGGTGACTAATGCGCACTACTTAAAATTCCACCGGATTCCACCGAAGATATTTGTTGATTGTCCATTGTGTTGAGGCAACTACATGTCCTTACATGCACCGCATACACTCAATTATTTACACAAGCCAACCTTACGCCTACACACTCTGTGACAGCTCTGTGTCTTCAAGTTATTTACACAAGCCAACCTTACGCCTACACACTCTGTGACAGCTCTGTGTCTTCAAGTTATTCTTGTTGACATGAAATTTTTTCCTGCTTCTATAATTTCTTTACTTATCAAAACGTTGTAACACCAAATTATCATCAAGTATGCAAATCAACGGTAATTCAAAACAAAGTGTAACTTATACCGAGTGGTCACTGCTCATAAAGAAAGTGATATAAACACTAAGATATTTCAGCCACGGAAAATTCTGAGAAGATTGGTGTGGCAACACGACAGGACAGAATATTCAAAAGACATACTGATCATATTGTTATAGAAATATTTCTTCAAACTAAAGGCAGGAAGAACTAGATCGTTCAATATAGAATTAGGGGAAAAAAACTATGTCGAAATTATCTACTGACTGATTTGGTGACACCATAGATAAAGATATAAAGTTCCACATGAAATGCATCGAGAACCCTGCCTACAACTGTAGAGTTAGTTAATCGAGTCGCCAGTGCCAGACATAATGTATTCCAGTCAGTTATGACCAAGGACATAATATGCCGACCATAAATCATATCTCAATAAACTAGGCTGTTGTCCGTGCACATACGGTGGTCGCTGTCACCTTGCATTGTCGGCTTCCCAGCTGGCAATGGCACTTCCTGTCGCCGCGACCTAGCAATTTCCCACCCAAGTATGAGAAGGATAGAAGATATTACAACCAAGACACAGGATGACATATAATAAAAAAATTGCAGACGACCACGCACATTACACAGCTAGTTGATTCTGTTTTAAGGCATTATCGGCGGCTTGCCCGACTGCCGGCGATCATTGCAAATTGGTCTTACAACGGGCGTAGGTGTGGACTAGTTCCACAACGTCCGTGGTGTCATGTGGCACAGTAGATGTATCCCCACAATGTGCACATATTGAGGGGAAGTTGCAGTTAACACCTGAAAATAACGATCACATTTGGGAAGCGATTTGCACGTGACCCTATTTTAGGTACAAGGTGCACACAACTAACGTCCTTCGCTTTGGTTTCTTCTTTTGCATTTTGCATTTTGCATAACGACGACAGCAAGTTCGTGTTCTAGTACTATCATTATGGTACGGTCCTTGTATTGTGCTTCTGCCATCTCGATCGTAGTTTGCCACTCAATCTGTCGCCGAACTTGAGCCATTCTCAAGGAAACTGAATTAAAAACTGCGTGAACACGACAAAAAGAGACGATAAACCTACTGCTCAGTAGCCTCCATTCTGCGAAAATGTTCTCGTTATACCATCGCGAGATTATACAACTTCGCCATCTAGCGACCATTCTCGTTAAATATAGCAGCTATTCCGCTCTCGCTATTTCGGATTAGTTAATCCGAAACAACTCACTGTGAAAGGGGCTATTGTGATATCGGCCTTTAGTGAACTCTGCATTGGTGATCTCGGCCAGTGACCTCGGCCTGTTCGCTGGTGATCTCGGTCTGTTTGGTAACGATCTCGGCCTTGTGTCTCGGACTTTGTATTCATCTTTTCAATACATAAATAAGAGTTTTTCTTTGTGTCACTTCTATACTGTAAACGATACGAATTATACATCGTCAAATGTTGAGTAAGTACTGATGTACTTCCTAATAATTTGACGGTCGCCCGCGTATCGATTTTATAATACCGTCATTTGTTTGACAAATACATAACGCACCGTTTTACTTTATAACGTACTGTATATGCGTTTAATTGATTATCGATTTATTTAATTTCCGTTGTATATGTATATATTTCCGTTATTTTTACTCGTTGGTCACTGTTTTAAATGACGAATGTATAGCGTGCGTGCGTGCGCGCGTGCGTGTGTATGTTGTTAGTACATGAATATATATAAACGCGAAAACTGCATAGCGGTCCTGTCGCCTTGTAGAGGTCCCACAGCAAGGAAATCTTTCCCTGAAGGTCCTTGAACGTCTTTTTCTGGTGCCTGCGCAGTTTCCCTCGGACGCCAGTCGCAGGGTGAGTTCCACCTCTGTCGCCTCCTCGTACCGCAGACCCGTCAGCTGATAGAGCGGCATCTGTTGTCGTCCCTTGCGGTTGAAGCCGTGGTGCCATCCTTCTAGATCGTTGTTCTTCGGTCGCTCTGTCCGAACACCGACCAGCTCGTAGGAGGCCAGATACGACTATCGATCCAGGTTTCCCTGATGTACGTCACCAAAGCCTGCAGTAGCTCAGTTCTTGCCCTGTCCTCTAGTACAGCAAAGACTGGAATGGATCGATTGAGTTTTGCATACACATAAATAAAAGTCATAACAACAGTTCACGGAAGTATACCAGTAAAATATGTTTATTTGGACTACATATCGGATACACTTCCCGTAATATAGATAATACATATACATGTTAGCAAGTTAGCCATGCAGAAACTGGCATAAAAATTGTACCTATATACAGTGTACCTGGAGTGATGTGCTAGGCTGGGAGCAATGGCAAGGCCATCAGTTTTCTCAACGTGTTATTGTCGTGCAAGCCACGTTCCTACGTCTTTCTCCACACAGCTTGTCCCCAGTGAAAGGCGCAGCCCTGGCAATTGGCATAACTCTGTCAGCCGTTCTCCACGCAGTTCGGTCGAAATCCATGACGATCTCCTGGACAGCTGGTGGACTGGGAAGAACTGCCTTATAATCCCTCGTCCGGCGTCTCGCCGTCATGGACGACCGCGTGGACTTACGGGATATTGACGGGATCCCGTTGACGCGCCTTCTGTCTTGCGTAATTTTCGTTGCGCACAAGATAATCTATCTGTGGCAACTGTGGAGACGACGCGGCCGTTAACCGCGCCCTGTACCATCTGGCTAGCTGGACTGAAACACACGTAGGTAAAAGTTATGTTAGTCAGTAAAAGTCGATGCGTTCAGCAATTATTACAGTGACGTCGCAGTACGCTGCATAAAAATATACCGTCAAAATCGACCATAACGCAGCATAATATATCATATTCACACGCATGCGCATTGACACTAGGCCCTACACCGTGGTTTCATTCTTAGCCAACATGTATCATACGTGTTATGACACTAGGCCTTACAACCGTGGTTTCATTCTTAGCCAACATGTGACATACGTGTTATGACACTAGGCCTTACAACCGTGGTTTCATTCTTAGCCAACATGTGACATACGTGTTATGACACTAGGCCTTACAACCGTGATTTCATTCTTAGCCAACATGTGTCATACGTGTTATAGCTAATGTCTATTGTATGACAGCACAGTATTAAACTGACCTAAGCAAAACAACACCTTTTCATTACAATACTAGGTTAATTATACCCAATGTACAATTACAATTAAAATATAAAGCCGTCAATACGCAACTGATTCTTGTTTCGAGACGACCGTTGACGAGACAATGCACTTTGGGTCCTCAAGTAGTGCACACCATGACATGTCAAATGTATTTATGTCATTATAAAACGAACCATTGGTATTAGTATCACCGCATTGTTTCAGTGACATAAACACTCTTATTTGTGTATTGAGACTCGAGTCCGAGATTACTACCGAACAGGCCGAGATTACCAACCTCGTGGAGATCAGTGACTTCGGGCGAGGTCATTGGCCGAGATCACCAAAAGAGGCCGAGTTCAACAAAGGCTGAGTTCACTAAAGGCCGATATCAACACTGACCGGCCTCTTTTACCGACTGCTACGAGACCGCTGCGCAGACGCAGAATGTTTGTTTAATCTTTCGGAACATTACTGTGACCAGTGCAACCGTCGTTGGGTTTGCTTTCCAGAAAAAAACACTACGTAACTGTCTGCCACGTCAGGCTCAACAATGAAACTACTACGTAACTGTCTGCCACGTCAGGCTCAACAATGAAACTACTACGTAAATGTCTGCCACGTCAGGCTCAACAATGAAACTACAAAGACTCCTCGTCTGTTGTGCGTTGTGCGTTATATGCTTAGCAGCGAGATACTGGCTGAATTTCGAGATACCGTGGAACTTACAGCAGCGGCATTCCCAAACCCTTGTCTGTCCCAAGCTTCACTTCTCCAGACGTCATCTTCCCGCGACGGCCTTGGCCAGTTTCCCTGGATCGGGAAACACGTGGACAAGGCATCTCATCCAGCAAGCGACAGGTACGGTAAAGATTTCCATCGAAATGTTTCAACGTAGCACAACGATGCGCATATGACTGCGCATTATTGTAGACTTATTTTATGCAGTAGGCCCTACAGTGATACCCCTAATTTCGGCGCATGGTGGCGCCACGGGTCTGTGTGGTGCGTCTAGCGCTGTAGTGTAGTGAGTAGTTTGTAGTGCATGTTGTTCAGCCTCTCGCAAGCCTCCCCGTGCTTGTACATAGCCTTTCCATAGACAAGACTCTAGCGTAACTTCTTCGAGGTAAACCCTGGCAACTGGGCAGCCCAGGATCCAGGGCCAACGTGCTAGATATCTAGGAGAAGGAAAACTCTGATTCCAAACCTGAGTATATCTAGCTCATCAGAAATACTTGGAATAACCCCTTATTCGCGAAACATAAAAGTATGTATACAACTAGCCCCGGTCTCCCCTATGCCCCACATTCGTATCACAACAAGATGTCCAAATGAGACAGTGGACCTCATCGGCCTGAACAAGGATACGTCGGACAATGGACGCTGATCCGCAGCACAACAAAACTCGAGTCGCGTGTTGCTGGCCGGCGCAAAACTTATTAAATCAATTCCAAAATTAATTCGCAGCAATGAATGTTGAGTAATTTTTGTTTTTGATAAATTTGCGAAATATCAAACCTATCCATTACACAATGTTAGTTAGTTTGTGTAACTTTTGTACGGAGTTTTTGTGAAATCATCAGACAAAGTGTTTTTAAATTACTTAATGTTTGGTCAAACATTAATTGAAGTGAAGTGTGACTTTGTCTTGTGGTCGGCGAGAGGATGGAAGTCATGTCCGTGATCGGCATTGACCCGCACTTTGTCTTGTGGTCGGCGAGAATGTGGAAGTCATGTCCGTGATCGGCATTGACCCGCACTTTGTCTTGTGGTCGGCGAGAGGATGGAAGTCATGTCCATGATCGGCATTGACCCGCACTTTGTCTTGTGGTCGGCGAGAGGGTGGAAGTCATGTCCGTGATCGGCATTGACCCGCACTTTGTCTTGTGGTCGGCGAGAGGATGGACGTCATGTCCATGATCTGCATTGACCCGCACTTTGTCTTGTGGTCGGCGAGAGGGTGGAAGTCATGTCCATGGTCGGCATTGACCCGCACTTTGTCTTGTGGTCGGCGAGAGGGTGGAAGTCATGTCCATGGTCGGCATTGACCCGCACTTTGTCTTGTGGTCGGCGAGAGGATGGAAGTCATGTCCATGATCGGCATTGACCCGCACTTTGTCTTGTGGTCGGCGAGAGGGTGAAAGTCATGTCCATGATCGGCATTGACCCGCACTTTGTCTTGTGGTCGGCGAGAGGGTGGAAGTCATGACCATGATCGGCATTGACACGCACTTTGTCTTGTGGTCGGCGAGAGGATGGAAGTCATGTCCATGATCGGCATTGACCCGCACTTTGTCTTGTGGTCGGCGAGAATGTGGAAGTCATGTCCGTGATCGGCATTGACCCGCACTTTGTCTTGTGGTCGGCGAGAGGATGGAAGTCATGTCCGTGATCGGCATTGACCCGCACTTTGTCTTGCGGTCGGCGAGAGGGTGGAAGTCATGTCCATGATCGGCATTGACCCGCACTTTGTCTTGTGGTCGGCGAGAGGGTGGAAGCCATGTCCATGATCGGCATTGACCCGCACTTTGTCTTGTGGTCGGCGAGAGGGTGGAAGTCATGACCATGATCGGCATTGACCCGCACTTTGTCTTGTGGTCGGCGAGAGGATGGAAATCATGACCATGATCGGCATTGACCCGCACAGCGTTTACCGTTTTGGACATGCACTATTTTGAACCTTACCGGATCTAACGACTAAATTTAATTCTTTCGACGATTTGAAAAAAAACGCATTTTTTATTAAAACGCCGGCGGATGTTACTTCAATTATGCACACAATAACTATTTGGACATCAACGAACCGGATTCGCGATAGGCTAAATCGGTTGAGGATGGAGTTTTAACCAGCCCCGCCGTAGGGATAGCCTATGACAATTCCACCTATGCCACGTTGCACAAGTCAGCGTCATGCATATTTAATTTCTCAACCTGACATTAACAACTTGTGATATCAGTATAGAGGCGACCGTAAATATCAGACAGAGTACAACAGTATACATGGTTCGTCTTCTTCCAAGAACATCTTTCTGATGTTACATATGAATTCACAATCAGCGCTAGTCATAACCAGCTAATAACATTACGCATTGAACTTATTTGAGTTCCGCTCTTTCTCTCTCTTGTCTAACAGAATCCGACCTGTATATGTCCCGAGGCTGCGACCACTCGTCAGCCTCCAGCCAGCATGATCAGCTAGGATATACTTACTTGGTTATGCTTATAAGATCACAATGCTTACCATACACGGCGGAACACCTTACATACGAGATTAGCATTTCCACTTCTGTCCAGTTTTCTGAAGACCCGCAACTCTTATGGCCATCCGGGAATATTCCCGGCTAACCTTTGATTCACTTCTCTGTGTCCGGAAAATACCAAATCCGGATGGACAAATGAGAAAGCTCCGTCGAATACATTTTGTTAATTTCTGCCCGATTTATGATACTTTTCTTGAAGTGATCACGAACGCGACACGCATTACAAGATATATCACTGAGTGTAGACGTGGAACCAGGTCGATTGGTTTCTTGAAGTGATCACGAACGCGACACGCATTACAAGATATATCACTGAGTGTAGACGTAGAACCAGGTCGACTGGTTTCTTGAAGTGATCACGAACGCGACACGCATTATAAGATATATCACTGAGTGTAGACGTAGAGCCAGGTCGACTGGTTTCTTGAAGTGATCACGAACGCGACACGCATTACAAGATATATCACTGAATGTAGACGTAGAGCCAGGTCGACTGGTTTCTTGAAGTGATCACGAACGCGACACGCATTATAAGATATATCACTGAGTGTAGACGTGGAGCCAGGTCGACTGGTTTCTTGAAGTGATCACGAACGCGACACGCATTACAAGATATATCACTGAGTGTAGACGTGGAACCAGGTCGACTGGTTTCTTGAAGTGATCACGAACGCGACACGCATTACAAGATATATCACTGAGTGTAGACGTGGAACCAGGTCGACTGGTTTCTTGAAGTGATCACGAACGCGACACGCATTACAAGATATATCACTGAGTGTAGACGTAGAGCCAGGTCGACTGGTTTCTTGAAGTGATCACGAACGCGACACGCATTACAAGATATATCACTGAGTGTAGACGTGGAACCAGGTCGACTGGTTTCTTGAAGTGATCACGAACGCGACACGCATTACAAGATATATCACTGAGTGTAGACGTGGAACCAGGTCGACTGGTTTCTTGAAGTGATCACGAACGCGACACGCATTACAAGATATATCACTGAGTGTAGACGTAGAGCCAGGTCGACTGGTTTCTTGAAGTGATCACGAACGCGACACGCATTATAAGATATATCACTGAGTGTAGACGTGGAGCCAGGTCGACTGGTTTCTTGAAGTGATCACGAACGCGACACGCATTACAAGATATATCACTGAGTGTAGACGTGGAACCAGGTCGACTGGTTTCTTGAAGTGATCACGACCGCGACACGCATTACAAGATATATCACCGAGTGTAGACGTGGAACCAGGTCGACTGGTTTCTTGAAGTGATCACGAACGCGACACGCATTACAAGATATATCGCTGAGTGTAGACGTGGAACCAGGTCGACTGGTTTCTTGAAGTGATCACGAACGATACACGCATTACAAGATATATCACTGAGTGTAGACGTGGAACCAGGTCGACTGGTTTCTTGAAGTGATCACGAACGCGACACGCATTACAAGATATATCACTGAGTGTAGACGTAGAACCAGGTCGACTGGTGCAACCCGAGTTCGAATCCACTTACTGCCCTTTCGAAACTTCGGCAATTTCGTTTACTCCACGTTGCTTCATTTCAATCAGCTGTATAAACGAGTACTGCTGCCATTTGTATTTCATCGTTGTACAGCGACACAGAACAATTATTAGGATGCGGCGCTATGTAAGACATTTATTATCATTATTTGTATTTCATAGAAATCGAGACCTGTCCACTATTTGATGTTATCGACCCAATTCTTTCTCTGAATGCCACTTTTGTTTGCCTTTCACTGTGCTTTGTAGGATGTTTTTGGCCAAGCTAGTGGACCTTGTAATATGACTATATAATCTCCCTATATCTTTGTAATCAGAAACCAGAGACGTGTGATGCTAGTGAAGCGACCCAGACGTGAAGAGACTACTTGTGTTTTATGCTATGTTTATTAACAACCAATGAAGATGAATCGGTTAAAAAATATGTTGTCTTTTATTGGACAAAGTGGAAATATTAGTACACTAGATCATAATAATATACATATATACTGACATGAGGACATAAAACAATGATTCTGACATATGACTAGACAAATAGTGCATACTTGTATTTCAAGCCACATTCCAAGATGCAACAAAACATAATATTAACATTATATCAGGGATTTATCTTATCTTCCAGGCGTCTACACAGGATCCGTCTATGCAGATAAGGTTCTACAGAAGGAAGGCTTCCCGGAGAAGGATTGACCAACGGGTCTGTAATCGTCATCAAAACCCATCGGAATTTCGATACCTATGAAAGCTTCAATTACACACGCGCCATCCTCATTATACGCAATCCCTACGAGGCCATCGTCTCCGAATACAACCGGCAAAAGTCGCAATCTCACACCGGCATTGCCCCGGCGTCGGCGTATGAGTCTGGTGAGTAGTCGTCAAAGTCTCTCTCTCTCTCTCTTGGTGACCCAAAATTTCTTTATTTCTCTCTCTCTCTCTCTCTCTCTCTCTCTCTCTCTCTCTCTCTCTCCTCTCCTCTCTCTCTCTCTCTCTCTCTCTCTCTCTCTCTCTCTCTCTCTCTCTCTCTCTCTCTCTCTCTCTCTCTCTCTCTCTCTCTCTCTCTCTCTCTCTCTCTCTCTCTCTCTCTCTCTCTCTCTCTCTCTCTCTCTACCGTATTGAAGTCAAATAAATGCTATAAGATACTGGTTAAGTCCTGTGCTATAATAACAATGACAACCTGAACATACGTTTCGTTTGGTTTCAGACAGGTGGAGGACATTCGCCGAACACTCCCTGCAACGTTGGCGTACGTTCAACCTTTCTTGGCTACGCTACTTCAAGGGTTCTATTCACGTGACCTTCTACGATGATCTCAAGACAGACATACGCGGGGAACTCGACAGGATTACCCAATTCCTGCATGTTGTGACTTTTGTAGAATGTGCATTGCAAAAGTCGCAAGGCAAATTTCTGCGCAAGAAGAAAAATATCACTGATTATGGTGAACTGTTCGACAAACAGCTGACGGCTAAAAGTAAACATAACATACAAAAGGTGTACAAAGAGGCGTTTTTTACGAGGTCGTGTCTCGAACAGGGCTCGATCATGGCAAAATTTGAGTCTAATAGGAAAACGTAATTCCGCTCATAATTCTGATTAGCAATAGGCCCCTATATATGTGTGTGTGTGTGTGTGTGTGTGTGTGTGTGTGTGTGTGTGTGTGTGTGTGTGTGTGTGTGTGGGCGTGCGTGCGTGCGTGCGTGCGTGCGTGCTGACGGCTAAAAGTAAACATAACATACAAGAGGTGTACAAAGAGGCGTTTTTACGAGGTCGTGTCTCGAACAGGGCTCGATCATGGCAAAATTTGAGTCTAATAGGAAAACGTAATTCCGCACATAATTCTGATTAGCAATAGGCCCCTATATATGTGTGTGTGTGTGTGTGTGTGTGTGTGTGTGTGTGTGTGTGTGTGTGTGTGTGTGGGCGTGCGTGCGTGCGTGCGTGCGTGCGTGCGTGCGTGCGTGCGTGCGTGCGTGCGTGCGTGCGTGCTGACGGCTAAAAGTAAACATAACATACAAGAGGTGTACAAAGAGGCGTTTTTACGAGGTCGTGTCTCGAACAGGGCTCGATCATGGCAAAAATTTGAGTCTAAAAGGAAAACGTAATTCCGCACATAATTCTGATTAGCAATAGGCCCCTATGTGTGTGTGTGTGTGTGCGTGTGCGTGTGCGTGTGCGTGTGCGCGTGCGCGTGCGCGTGCGCGTGCGCGTGCGTGTGCGTGTGTGGGTGGGTGTGGGTGGGTGTGGGTGGGTGGGTGTGGGTGGGTGTGGGTGGGTGGGTGCGTGCGTGCGTGCGTGTGGGTAGTGGAATGGAACCCCGGTAATACAGTCATCCGGCCA
>OY759272.1:25570714-25595714 GCA_963662155.1 Lamellibrachia columna
CGGTCTTCGGCCACTGCTTCCCAGCCTTTGGGGCTGATGTCACAGGCCTTCATGTCACGATTGCAGGCATCCTTGAATCTGAGGGCTGGGCGTCCCACTGGCCTCGCGCCACTGGTGAGTTGTCCATAGAGGATGTCTTTCGGCAAGCGGCCGTCCTCCATGCGACGTACATGGCCCAACCAGCGCAGGCGTCTCTGGCTCAGCAGTGAATACATGCTGCCGATCCTGGCACGGTCTAATATGTCGCTGTAGGGGATACGATCCTGCCAGGTGATGCCGAGGATACGCTTGAGGCACCGCATGTGGAAGGTGTTGAGGCGGCGCTCCTGGCACATGTATGTTGTCCACGATTCGCTGAGGAGGGTGCTCAACACACAGGCCTGGTAGATTCTCATCTTGGTGTTCTCAGTGAGCATCTTATTTTGGAGCTGGCGTACTGAGAAGATCATATATATGGTGGATCTTCCTGCTCTGAACCCGGACTGGGATTCTGGGTATACACGTGAGGCAAGTTTCTGAAGTCTGATTAGTAGGACCCGAGCGAAGGCCTTCCCCACAATGCTCAATAATGATATGCCCCTATAGTTGTTGCAGTCACTGCGGTCGCCTTTGCTTTTATACAAGGTGACTATTGTAGCATCCCGCATTTCTTGAGGGACTGTTCCTTCATTCCAGCAGAGACAGAGCAGTTGATGTAGGTGAGGTGCTGCAGTAAGGCGGGCTTCGCACACTTTATCACTTCTGGCGGTATGCTGTCATGACAGCATAGTCGGTCTACACATTAGACAACATGACACACCTACCTGATGCCTTGTTCACGGAGTCCCCATTCTTCACTGCGTCAACTGCTCTACCGAGGCGATCATCTCCGTAAGATCCACGCGTTGATGTTCGTTTGTAATTGCGTACCATCTGGTGTGAGAAAAACGAGTTTACATTAAAATATCCCAAGGCTGTAGACTATATCCTTATAGGCCTATTAGCTAAAATAAGTATAAATTATCGGCTCAGCCTGTGCCATAGGCAACAGTATAGAAGTCCTCTACTTAATAGATAAGTCATAGGTCTAGGCCTTCTTCTATAATATATTATTATTTATATATACATATAGTTTAACATATAACAAACGTACTTAGGCTTTATATACAATATTTATTATGTCATGGGGCATATATGAATTTATGTGACAGCGGCGCATAAAGGATTTTATGCGAGATGACAGGGCAATGAAGGTGATTTGAGGTTAGACCTTTTATGGTAGAGAGAGTATTGGCCTAATTACTCGCTCACGCGTATGGATACACCAACCACGTGACCTAGAGCCAGCCTCTCTCGATTTCCAAGTTAGCTTGTGTCGTTGTGAGACCTTTGCGCTGCAAATATTTCCGAATTTCTATTGTTACTGATTATTCGTTATCGCTGAATTTGTTGATTTTATTGCAAGATCAGTTTTGTTGTTCGGTTTATTCCGATCCGTTTGAAAAATCCCACCCTCCCTCCCTAATATTGTGTTAACAGTTGTTACCCAGTGTTATCTAATAAATCAAGTGGTGCATTATGTAGGGATACACTGTGAAACACTGAAGACAGAGAGGTAGTTCACAAAGTTTTTGAATTTTTTGACGCTTTTCCCTGTTATAGTTTGGTACACGAGGTTCTGCATTAACGCTTTTCCCTCCACTGAGTTTTCAGTAGTGTACACAGGGTTTTTAGTGCGGGTACTTTTTACGAGTACATTTGTGTGGCTGTTTGGCCCTACCTCTCGGTCTGATGTGTTAGTAGTTATTGGTTGACTAATGTCTAGATATGTAACACCTTTATACATTGTGTGTTGTGTTTCCATAATGTTCATTATGAATTGTTCAAGAATGTTGGGTGGTTAGCCCACTTTTTTCATTTACCATGTTTGGCTGGGGGATCGAGTACCCCAGCCTTTCTGTTTGTACATATATGTGTATGGTTAATTCACGGCGGAGTGACCCCCACCGATACCATGTGAATTGTATATAAGTCAGTAGTGGTACAGATAGTACTGGTAGTGGGTAGCTGATAGGCATGATTTACTAATTATGTGTAAACACCTTTTGGGGGCCGGCATGCTTGCTGAGATTATTGGCTGTATCTTATTTTGATGGTGTATGCTTGCCTAATTTCATACTCCTTAATTAATAAATCTAAATGTCATTCTTTGGCCTATTTCAATCTACTCTGGACTTGTGTTGTTGTTTTGCATAAATATATATATATATATATATATATATATATATATATATATATATATATATATATATATATATATATATATATATATATATATATATATATATATATATATATATATATATATATTAGGCTCTATATACAATATTTATTATGTTATGGGGCATAACACACACACTGTGCGTTTTGCCCCTACTGTGTGTAGGCATTTTTACCCCACATGTGCAATATAATAATGTCTTAATTTCAATATTATTCTCATATATCGCCCGTAACCTAAACATTTATAAAACTATTATATGCATATTTGTCCATGCTATACATTCAGTTCTTTGTCACAGTCTCTCGTGGTTACTGTACAAAGTCATACTTTGGTAAGGACAATTGTTATAATTATAAAGCCTAATTTTTAATATGAACAGCTTATCGCGCGCTTTACTTCTGCGGCAATCTCCGATGCACCAGATACGAATGTCGATATGTAGCTTCATCTGGCGATCTCGAAATTGTAATTTTCGAGCCGTGTAACTAGATAGGGGGTGGGCGTTATGCCCCAAAACTGGGCGTTATGCCCCAAGCTACTTTATATATAACCTCGCCGAGCGAGCTAGCTTGAATCATCGTTTTGACCGCAACACCATGCTTGCTGGAAGGGAATGGTTGTCAGGGTTCATGAAGCGTCACCCGGATCTAACAATAAGACTCCCAAATATCTACCAGTCTGGCAAGAATGATCTACCAGTCTGGCAAGAATGATCTACAAGGGAGTTTTGGAAACAGGAGAGTTTGGACCATTGAAAATTTGGAACTGCGATGAGACCGGGTTCAGCACAGTTACCAAACGTAGAAAAGTCCTGTGCACTACCGACGTGTGACAAGTACGCAAAGTAGCAAGCGGCGAACGGGGAAAGAACATAACAGCGCTCTGTTTTGTGGGTGCTGCTGGGGTGTTTATCCCACCACTATTCGTGTTCCCTAGAAAGAGAATGCCGAATCAACTCGAGGATGGAGCCCCTGCCGGTGCGATTGGTGGCGTCAAAGATCGCGGTTCAGGGTATATAGATTATGCCCTCTTCTTGAGGTGGATCCGCCACTTCGTGTCAATGGAAGGGTGCACGAAGGACAGTCCACACATTCTCCTGATGGATGACCGCGAGAGCCATAAGACTCTTGAATTCATCGACTTCGCGAAGGAGCGTGGCGTCAGCCTCATTACATTTCCGTCACACTGCACCCTCGACTTCAGCTGCTTGATAGAACCTTTTTCAAGTCGCTCAAAGCGGCGTACTCTCGGTTGTGCAACAATTGGCTTGTCAGCCACATGGAGCGAGCAATCACGCTGTTCGAAGTAGTACCGCTCTTCTATGAGGCATACAACGCGACAGCGACGGTCTAGAACACCGTGAACGGGTTTCTTGAAAGCGGCACTCGGCCTTTCAATGACACAAAATTTTATCACGAATTTGCTCCGCTAGAAGCGACAGCAGCAGGCAAACCATGACCAGATCACAGCAGTTCTGACCAGCCAGCGGCAGCTGTTATTTATCCTATAGCCACTGTGCAGAGCAACAGACAGCAGTTGTTGAAAACCCCGAAGCCGTTGCTGGCGAACTCACAGCAGTTGTTGAAAACCCCGAGTCCGTTGGTGGAGAACCCACAGCAGTTGTATCCCAAGCACGCATTTGTTCGTTCTTTGAGAGTTGCAAGTTAACCAACTTTTTTGTTAATTCGTCGTCAGTTGCACGTGCCGTTTAACTATTTGTTCATTCATTGAGAGTTGCACGCTATCCAACTGTATGTTAATTCGTCGACTGTTGCACACGCTGTTTAATTAAAACATGTGTTCATTACTTCGACGCGTGAGCCGGCACACGATGCTATCATGTGTTCATTACTTTGACGCGTGAGCCGGCACACGATGCTATCATGGGTTCATTACTTCGATGCGTGAGCCGGCACACGATGCTATCATGTGTTCCTTACTTCGATGCGTGAGCCGGCACACAATGCTATCATGTGTTCATTACTTCGATGCGTGAGCCGGCACAATATGCTATCATGTGTTCATTACTTCGATGCGTGAGCCGGCACACGATGCTATCATGTGTTCATTACTTCGATGCGTGAGCCGGCACAAGATGCTATCATGTGTTCATTACTTCGATGCGTGAGCCGGCACACGATGCTATCATGTGTTCATTACTTCGATGCGTGAGCCGGCACACGATGCTATCATGTATTGATTACTTCGATGCGTGAGCCGGCACACAATGCTATCATGTGTTCATTACTTCGATGCGTGAGCCGGCACACGATGCTATCATGTGTTCATTACTTCGATGCGTGAGCCGGCACACGATGCTATCATGTGTTCATTACTTCGATGCGTGAGCCGGCACACGATGCTATCATGTGTTCATTACTTCGATGCGTGAGCCGGCACAAGATGCTATCATGTGTTCATTACTTCGATGCGTGAGCCGGCACACGATGCTATCATGTGTTCATTACTTCGATGCGTGAGCCGGCACACAATGCTATCATGTGTTCATTACTTCGATGCGTGAGCCGGCACACAATGCTATCATGTGTTCATTACTTCGATGCGTGAGCCGGCACACAATGCTATCATGTGTTCATTACTTCGATGCGTGAGCCGGCACACAATGCTATCATGTGTTCATTACTTCGATGCGTGAGCCGGCACACAATGCTATCATGCTCGTTTACGTTAATTAGATGTTGAAATGTTTCTAGATGTTTGATATTATTTTGTGCGACATGTTGGTCGTGTGTTATCCCTTTGCTTATACATGCTATAAATACATTTTGAATATTGTTCTTCTCGTTCTCATCGTATACATCCGTTCCCGTCGTGGAGTACTGCAGGCCCTATATGCATCGATAAACGTCTAGTTGCAATTGTACGATAATATTCAAAAGTATATGCTCTACACCAGACAACGCATACATTACTGAAACATGCCATTAATAGTTACATATAAATATTCTTGCTCATCAATAACCTCATGCAGATCCCCTCATATATTTCTTCAGTTATTATTATTGCACAAACAAATGTTTATACGCGCATAAACTTTGTATACAAATGGTGGAAGGGGCAAGATGCCCCCACCTGGGCGTTTTGCCTAAAAAAAGGGACGTTTAACTACTCTCACAAAATATTTCACAACTAACTTATTCTCTCTCTCTCCCTCCCTCTCTTTAATTATGAAAACAGCTTTAAATTGCATTTTTTTTAGAACGTAAACCGTAATCCTCGCTTACACCGACGCCGTGATGTGGCGCCACCGTTTGTTGCCCTCGATGCAGTGGTGTCGCCGTCTAGCGGGTTGTACAGCCTGACGTCGTTGCAACGTTTTGCTTCCCCCATAAACCACTGCATAGAGCCACGTCAGAACTAACGTTTACTTCAGGCGGCTCGGCGCCTCGATCTCAATATAAACAATGGCAGCCCCCGCGAGATGTGGCAGCCAGCTGCTCCTGACGCTATTTTTGTTAAATGCATTCGTTGCTGTCTTAGTTTTAAGCCAAGACCATCACCATGGGCACGCACATGGCGAACACGATCATGATCACGGCCACGAACAAGATGACGAACCTGCACATTTCAAGTACACGAAGCAAGCCAACGTCAACGAGCAAGACGTGATGCCAGATGTCGATGACGCTGAACACGGACATGATCAACATCATCACGACACGCACGGACACGATGCTAATGGCCACAGTCACGATGCTCATGGTCACAGTCACGATGATCATGGTCACAGTCACGATGATCATGGTCACGATCACCATGGCCACAGTCACGATCATCACGGTGACAGTCACGACCACCACGAAGAGTCCGCATCAACGACAGGAAAGAGAGGCATGCTAGTGCCACTAGGGATATGGCTCCGAGCCCTTGGATCCACAGCCCTGGTCAGTATCGCTCCGGTCTTTGTGTTGCTGTTAATCCCACTGGACAACAGCAAGGAACGCGAGTCCCTACTGAAGGTGCTTCTCAGCTTTGCCTCTGGTGGCCTCCTTGGTGATGCTTTCCTGCATCTCATCCCACACGCGCTTTCACCACACAGTCACGGCGGGGAGGAGGAAGGTCACCACAGTCACAGTCATGACAGTCATGCAGACGATGAGGCTGATAGTCATGGTCACAGTCATGGTCGAGGCATGACGGTTGGACTGTGGGTGTTGGCGGGCATCATTGTCTTCTTAGCCGTAGAGAAGTTTGTGCGGATCGTGAAGGGTGAAGATGGCCATGGTCACAGACACGGAGGGCATTCAGCTAAAAAATCAGAGGTGAAGAAGTCTGATACTGCAGAGAAGGAATCTGATAGCAAGACGAAAGATGTTAAAGGAGAGGAGAAGGCTGGAGGTGGAGGGAAGGGAGAAGACAAAAAGGAGAAGGAAGATGAAAAGAAAGAGAAAGATGGTGCACTCAACAAAAAAGTAGAAAAAAAGAAGTCTAAAAGCCATGTTGAAGAAGAAGGTATGGAGAGTTGTAATTAAAATTAATAAACATGTTAAAAATATTAAAACATGATGACGTTCTAGTAATAGTAGTATAAACATCAACTTTTTAAAAACATGAATATTTTACTCAAGAAGCTGCAATATGTAAAAGAAAATGCTAATGCAAAGTTCTAAAAACACTTTCCAGACAGGGAAACAACTCTTATGTCACAAGAACCTGTGATAATACATAAAAATAAAAGCTGCTTTGGCTTGAAGGAGTATGCACCCATTTTCCATTGCCATATGTTTTGAGTACTGAATACTAGTGACATCCTAATTTGTATGTGAATAACTGAACACTTATGAAAGTATTGTTAGGTAAGTGGCCCCCCTTCCAGTTAAAATTACAGAAGATACGCAGAAAAGCCCAACCAATTGGGGTATACCTTAAAAACAACTAATGGTGATGCCTTTTCGCATATTTGGAGACCCTTTGGAAGCCAGGTGTGAAATGTCTGCTGGCAGGTTGCAATTAAATATTGCTTATAAGGAAGGCCAGAGGTATTTTGTTGGTGCACTTGTTATATCTGAATATTCATTTGACTATATAAGGAGGTCCTGCAGGTGTTATAATTAAGATCTTGATTTTCAATTTGTGTGAGAGAGTATTCATATTTTTGTAGAGTTTTTTTTGGTAGTTTGTTATAAAAAATACTGTAATTGATTGATGCAATTACACAACATGTTTCAATTACAATTACAGCAGATTTTCAAAACCAAAGTTAATTATGATTACAGCATTTGTGCTGTAATCAATTACAATTACATAATTGGACCCAGCCCTGTCAGCTATGATACATTGTGTAACTTATGACATGCAGTTCAGTTTATTTATCTTTTTGTTTGTATTGTTACAGGAGACATTAAAGTGGCTGGCTATCTCAATTTGGTTGCTGATGCGACACACAATTTCACAGATGGTTTGGCAATAGGTGTCTCATATCTGCTTGGGCAGAATATTGGCATTCTCACTACTATCACCATCTTGCTGCACGAAGTCCCACATGAGGTCGGGGACTTCGCTATACTCGTTCAATCTGGTTGCTCAAAGAGGAAGGTAATATTCAGTGTTATTCATGTCTTTATTATTATAACTTTTTTGTCTTTTTTCTCACAAAAAAAGAACAAATAAGCACCAACTAACTTAGTCCTAATGTAAACCAGTTACTTAAAATTGGAGACTGGTAAAAAAAAATTGCCATTCTGGTTGTTAACTACATAATTATTATATTTATATTCTCAGCATTGAGATATTGTCATATGTGAACAAAAATAAGTTACAAACTATATGCGTCACCATCAAAGGTAACCATCTGCATAATTTCACTACACCAAGTGATCTTTGTGATGTTTTACTCCACACATAGAGACACGTTAAACAATATTTTAAGCAACACTAAGAAATTCAATTACTTGCAGAGATTGAGAATCTACAAAGCTAGCATCCATGCTATGACACCTTTCTTTTAAAGCTTTATAGATTAATTAGCAAACAAAATATGTTTGAGATATACACGCATCCTTCCATTTACCAATTTTGCATTACTATTCATTTTCAGGTTTAAATAATTCAATATTAAAAAGAGTTAATGCCATAATTAAAATGTTATGGGTGATATGTTGTATAGCTTGAGTTCTTTATCTGTGCTAACAATATTATAGCAATTAACAGGTCATGCTGGTATGGAATGCAATTATTGGTTGAATATATGGGGAATTAAATAATCCGTAAAACTATAAAAGTAAAATATAGCCAGTTTGGTTTATCAACATTGTGATTTGTTTTTAACCAAACAACATGTTTAACATTTATTTTAATTACAAACATAGCATTAAACCAATCAGTAGTGCCCTCTGATGGTTACAATCATAGGTAAAGTTATACCCCTGTGTATATATAAACTAGTATAATTTAGAATGCATTATATAAAATCGTAGTGGTCAGTGTCAGTTTAAACCTTAAAGATGTTCCATGCACTGCACAACCAACTCAATGACCATGCTGTCGCATGTTTACATGCTGCTGTTTTTGTTTCAGGCAATGATGCTACAGTTTACTACGGCCATTGGTGCGATGGCCGGTACAGTGGTCAGTCTAGCTCTCGGTGGTGTCGGACCAGCAGCCATGGCATGGATCCTACCCTTCACGGCTGGTGGCTTCATCTACATTGCAACTGTATCTGTTATCCCGGAGCTCCTTGCCGACTCACAGTTCTGGCAGTCGGTGAAGGAGATTGCAGCTCTGTTGATTGGTGTTCTCATGATGGTCATCATAGCAGCGATCGAGTAGTGTTCCACATCACTGTAACTATGACAATATCTGATAGATTTGCTTAGATTAATTTAATTAAGATAAGTTTATTATTGTTACTTTAGGTTTCAAGTGTGTTTTCATCAGTTATTATTACTGAATGTACAACTCATGTATGCTACTGATTTTAGTGCTTCTTAGTTGCCTTTTTTGTTTGTAGACAAAGTTTTCATGTTTAGTGCCAATGTGTCTTAAAGGACTGAGTTTATTGCTTGTGCTGTGCCGACTTGAAGATTTACAAATAACAGTAGCAGAATACTGGCCATTGTTTCTGATGAATGCATTATCAACAAACTTCATCTTCGTTCCTGCTCCTGCTCGTGCTCCTGAAGTCTGCTGATTACTGACTATACAGAGTGATTCGGTGGGCTGGTCCAAGACATTATGTGCATACTAAATGACAGAAGCCCAGTCCATCTTAAGTCAGTTCCAGTTGCATGCTTTATCCAGGTTAGAAGAATAAATGGTAATGTTAGTGCATTTTATCAGCAGAATGTGTCATGTTATTTGTAAGTTGGTCATGAATTGTAGACATACTATAAATCTGTAATCATGCATTGTAAAATTACAGTCAGTTATTGCTTGTGGTAAATTCAATGAAGTAGTAATTTTGACAGGTGTAAATAAATGAATCTCATAGATATGGCAACTGTATGTGATTTGTTTTTGATATGGGGAAGACAGTAAAATTACATTACATTTTAGGGAGACATGTTGTAACTTGTAACTGACTACACTACAGATTCAAAGGTGTAATTTAGAATTGTTTGTATTAACTCCTGTAATACTTATTGAGCAAAGCAACATTTAAAAATGCCTACCCTGTTTATGTTTAACAAGTTCACTGAAATAATACATTTCATTGGTATTTTAAGGTATGATGCCACGTCGGTACATGCGTGTGCTCCCACAGTATTTTGATTATTTGTTTCTATTGAAAATGCAGTGTGAAGTCTTGGAAATGATCTTTGTTCTGGTAATTGTTGACTGATCTGACTGTGATAACAAGTCATGGTGTATGTTGTGATTCGAACCATGGATGGGCGCAATAAAAATTCTGGTATGTCACCTTCAACGTTTACTCTAATAACTAGGTAGCATGGCTGTGAATCACAAGTTTCTTTAATATAATAGCCGGATTTGTTTAAATTTTGCAGATTTTTTTCTCGGTTACAAAACGATAGTGGTTATTAGATAGGATAGTCAGGTAGAATGATTTTTAATTACAATAGCTAGATTTGTTTAGATCACAGTATAGACTGTGGAAACCTTTTTTCATAACTGTAAACAAGCATAGCTGAATAGCTAGGATGCAATCCAAATTATCTTTGGTTCAAACATGGTCAGAAGAGAAGAAAGATGAAACCCAACACACAACAAAGTCACACTAAAGGGCTATCTCAAAACAATGTTTGATTACAAACAAGAAATTTGTACATAAACAAATGTTATTTAACCATCACAAACCATTTGTATTCAGCCATGAAATGCAAAACTGTCTGCTTGGGCTTGATTTCAGCACCTTATGAACTGTGACCAGGAAATAGTGTTTTTCTGAAAAAAATACACCAATTAACAGCTGCTAGCTCCACCTACCCAATGAAACTGATTTTGTTTAGTATCAAACATTGAATTATGTTGTTAGATGGCCCCTAAATAGGATGGTGAATGAAAGACGTGAGAACAAAAACTCTTCCCATGCAACATTTTATTTCTTCGCTTTTGCTCCTTTCAGACACTCATTTGCCTGCCGTACAACCCCCTTGTCTTTTAGTTTCCTGGCTAGTCTTAGTGCCACCGTACAATGTCTCTCAGCATCTTTAGCTTCACCTCGGTTTAGGCAAATATTACCCAGGTTGCATTGAAGCACTGCCTGCATAGACGAATCTGACTTCTTTGCAATGTCCAGGGCTGTCTTGATGTTACTCATAGCTGCTTCGTTCTTCCCTAACAACAATTTTACATTTGCCAGATCACTATACAGTGCTGCCATCTGTGTGTCATTCTCATCAAAAACACTTTGGGCTATGTCCAGTGCATCCATGAGAAATTCCTCTGCTTCTGCATAACGTTCCCTGACGACTAAAAACCGAGAGTAACAATCCATGGACAGTCCAAGCAGTGCTTTAGTATCCTCATCAGTAGGATCATCCAGTGCATCACTGGAGAGCTTCTTCTTTTGCGTATCAATGCAGAATTTATAGCCTTGTAGGGCTCGTTCATCGTTCCCCTGTGTGGCATAGATCATGGCTAATTTCAGTGAGATATCAACAACAGCGTTAGCATCCTTCAGCATTCCTTGCTGTAGCAAACCTTTCAATGTCTCCTTAAACATTGTCTCCGCCTTGTCCATCTGGCCTCGTATCAGAGCAAGATTGGCCATCACGTCGTAGATGTACACTGTGACTTGGAGAAGTTTTTCAGCACTGAAGATCTTCTCCTGCTGAAGTGGGACCAATCTGGCAAGGGCTTCGTGACATAGTTGCTCAGCCTCATCAAATTCGCCTTTCATCTTTGCGAGAATGGATCGCTTGATAATCATAGTCAGCTCATCTGTGGCAGTCTGCTCCCTCTCGGATATAGGGATGGTATTTTGCTGCAGACCAACAGCAATGACAGCCAGCGACAGACCTGACAGGATGTGTCTGAAATCAAGATAGTATGACTGCATCATGAACATAAATAACATGTCACTGGGCCAACTGGCTACAGCCTCCACAAATATTATATAAGTTTGTGCCAGTTTGTCTACTTTCTACTGTATGGTTAACCAGATGGAAATGTTGGGTTATTTATCCACTTACTAAGTTTTATCATTTATGCCTGCCTGGCTTTTCCATATCTACATATAAAGGTGGTGTTTGGATTTTTCATTAGTGCTAATCTATGACAATGACAAATACATACATGTTTAACATGTACATGTACAACAATGCCTTATATAAAAGGATTTACATTTTAACCAAAGGTACAATCTAACGCATCAATTAATTTACTTTTTGCGTGACTATCCTATTTTTGGCAGTTGTCTAGAATCCGGACCCACCTCAATTTCACTTTGTACAGTGACCATGGACAATGCATACTGAACTACGGAGCATATAAATTAGTAAACATGTGTGTAGAAACAAATTGAATCACCTTTTTCGACACTTGAATGAATTTGCATATTTAACCTGCGTTGAGCGCCATCTTGCAATTTTTATGTGCAAGGTGGCGACACTGTTAAATATGCAAATTCGAGTATCGAAAATGCTGAGTAAATGTGTTTTTACGCACACCATGTTTAATAATTTACATGCTCCGTAGTTCAGTATACACTGACGCTCTACCTGTAGCCGGCTGTGTCTGTGCATGCATTGCGCATGGTTACTAATACAGTCACAGATTGCATGTATTCTAGACAAGTCGCATATTTTCTACATAGTCATTGCAGAGTCCGAGGAAAGGCAGCAGTCCGAGTATGTAAGCCTTGGAAAGAGGTTTCTACTCGGTAGAAGAAGCAGTTTCGGGCCAGAATATACATGTGGGCGATAATACATGATACTCACTTCATGCCCGCGTTTCGGACACTTCCTCGTGGTTTTAACGCACAGCGCGAAATACGCTGCCATCGAAATAGTTGTACTTTGTGTTCACTTGGGGAAACACACTTTTGTGTGCCCAAAGTGACAAGATTTCTAATGACATTGCGCCAACGACACAAACTTGTTAAGGGCGCCGCCATCATAACCTCGATTATCCACGATGTGACGCCACCGTTTGTCGCTCTTACGAACGCCTAACTCCCCACCAGTGGCGTCACTCGGTAACTGTCCATTAATTTTTTTATTGATAATCAAGTTGTGGCAGTGGTGATATGCTGGGTGGCGCCACTGTTGGGGGATGTGCACGAACAACTTCGCGCGAGCTAACGGTTTACGCAGGTAGTGATTTTGATCGATAGGTACTTTCCACTGTTACGGAATACCCGGATGTTTGCCCAAAATCTGGTAAACATCGTCAGTTCGAGTCAAAGGAATGTACACCACCCCTAATTGTTTATCATATATCATGGTGATGGATTTAATCAGCATGAAGATGATCACGAAGGATGTGCTGAGGATGAGTATGTAACCAGACGATTTGACCATAGTAGTGTAGAGCAAACCAGGATTGCAAGACGCACACAAGGAGTGGAAGAATAAACGTGCAATCGTGTTTATTAACAAATTCCATACAATGTGCCACCATTGGCCGTGACCAAGACCTGCATGCCCAATGTTTGTCACGACAACGTTCATGTCAGTTATATATCGCCACCGTTCTTCCAACGAACACAGGCTTCCGTTGTCGACCAAGGCACATGAAATAATAAGAATGATAATATCAAATGGATATCACAGTTTGCATTTGACGCAAATGCCACGAATAGGCACATGAAATAATAAGAATGATAATATCAAATGGATATCACAGTTTGCATTTGACGCAAATGCCACGAATAGGCCTTCCGGTCGTCTAGTTAAATAGACGGAAAACTGACTGCTGAGAACAGTGTGAGCCATTTAGCAGCAGTCTCTGTTTGCGGCATCTTTCTTTAATCTACGCAGTTTGCGCTGCATTGCATTGGTTTAATATACACGAGTTCATTACAACAAAACAACGGCGTTAGCGAGTACCTCTGGTGATTACCGTGGCACGCGAAGCGCAGTGGCCTCCACTGCAACGTGATGTCCGGAAAACAACGAACCGCAACCTCTCCCTACGCCCAGCTCACGCTACCCACCAATATTATAAACGAATCTTGTTCATACGCAGCCGTGCCACGTCATAATAAAAGCTTGGTGTGGATAGCAAGAGTTAGATCGAGAGAAGTTGAGCCACAGTGGTGCGCACAGTGGTCGATCGAACTACACCACTGTGTTGCTGTCGATTTTATCGATGCTGTCGACTTTGCCGACACTCAGCATTGACGACGTCACCGCGACGTCATTCGTCTCCGTCGTGGCGACGTCAGCCAGTAGGACGGTCTTGCGGAGTTCCGATGACGTGCTCGTCGACGGCTTGGTGAGAAGCGGCTTGGTTGTCGTGTCGCTTCGTATCGACACCGCCGACACGCCGGTCCTCGAACCCTCACAGCCACCCGTCGGAGTACGAGGAGACTGGTGGTTGCTTCTTGTCCTAGTGGTGCCCATGCCGTATTTGTCCGTCTTCTTGAATATGTCCGGCCACGGATGGGGCATTGTCTTGTGGCGTGGAGAATTTCCGCCCTGCGAAGTACACCAAGCAGGATGGGTGTGCGCCGTATCGGCTCTGTGGCTGACTAACAGGATGCAAGTCGTGTTTCTCGTGTATCATTATCAAAAGTGTAAACAATCACAGTGATGTGGGAAACTAGATTGATGAGTAGCATGGGTCGGGTCGTCGGAGGGACGGATCTTTTGTTGTCAGCGGGATAAGGCAATGATAAAGTTCTCGTGGCCTTTGACCAATTTTTATCAAACGGTGACATCAACGTATGATGGCTTCTGTTGGCGTGTACGGTACCTCATTATCTTCTTCTTCACCCTTGGTGATGTGGCCCCACCCCAAGGGATAATGAGGAAGAAGCTACGGTACGTTGTTCCACCCACCCTCGACATACCTTCGAACCCCCATTCTGTATCCACATTATGGCACCAGGAGTCTAACACGTCTTTTAATCGCGTGGTCCTGTATCTCCATTCGGTACGTGTTCTATCTTCTATAGCAAGCCCAGTATCAGGCGGATTGTCAATTCAGACATTGTTTTCGCATCGTATTCGAACATAATCCACACGACTGATCTTGTTTGTTACACGGAAACACAACTTTCATATCACATATCACAGGAATGAACATGACAGAATGGCAGAGTATCGTCATGGATTGACATGACTCGGCAAGGGGGACGAAACAGACGTGATGTTGACACCAGCCCGCAAAGGACCAACGGGGAAGAAGAAAAAGAGTGAACAGTTTCATTCAACAACACACTGTCACATTCACCTGCACACATTCATCCATAGACACCGGAGACACAGTGACCACGCATTCATCCGTATATACAGAAAACATATTGACCACACATTCATCCGTATATACAGAAAACATATTGACCACGCATTCATCCGTATATACAGAAAACATATTGACCACACATTCATCCGTATATACAGAAAACATATTGACCACGCATTCATCCGTATATACAGAACACATATTGACCACACATTCATCCGTATATACAGAAAACATATTGACCACACATTCATCCGTATATACAGAAAACATATTGACCACACATTCATCCGTATATACAGAAAACATATTGACCACACATTCATCCGTATATACAGAAAACATATTGACCACACATTCATCCGTATATACAGAAAACATATTGACCACACATTCATCCGTAGATACAGAAGACAGAGTGACCACACATTCATCCGTATATACAGAAGACAGAGTGACCACACATTCATCCGTATATACAGAAAACATATTGACCACACATTCATCCGTATATACAGAAAACATATTGACCACACATTCAACCGTATATACAGAAAACATATTGAACACACATTCATCCGTATATACAGAAAACATATTGACCACACATTCATCCGTATATACAGAAAACATATTGACCACACATTCATCCGTATATACAGAAAACATATTGACCACACATTCATCCGTATATACAGAAAACATATTGACCACACATTCATCCGTATATACAGAAAACATATTGACCACACATTCATCCGTATATACAGAAAACATATTGACCACACATTCATCCGTATATACAGAAAACATATTGACCACACATTCATCCGTATATACAGAAAACATATTGACCACACATTCATCCGTATATACAGAAAACATATTGACCACACATTCATCCGTATATACAGAAAACATATTGACCACACATTCATCCGTATATACAGAAAACATATTGACCACACATTCATACGTATATACAAAAGGCAGAGTGACCACGCATTCATCCGTAGATACAGAAGACAGAGTGACCACGCATTCATCCGTAGTTACAAAAGGCAGAGTGACCACGCATTTATCCGTAGATACAGAAGACAGAGTGACCACGCATTCATCCGTAGATACAAAAGGCAGAGTGACCACGCATTCATCCGTAGATACAAAAGACAGAGTGACTACACATTCATCTGTCGATACAGAAGGCAGAGTGACCACGCATTCATCCGTAGATACAAAAGGCAGAGTGACCACGCATTCATCCGTAGATACAAAAGACAGAGTGACCATGCATTTATCCGTAGATACAGAAGACAGAGTGACCACGTATTCATCTGTAGATACAAAAGGCAGAGTGACCACACATTCATCTGTCAATACAGAAGGCAGAGTGACCACGCATTCATCCGTAGATACAAAAGGCAGAGTGACCACACATTCATCCGTAGATACAAAAGGCAGAGTGACCACGCATTTATCCGTAGATACAGAAGACAGAGTGACCACACATTCATCCGTAGATACAAAAGACAGAGTGACCACGCATTTATCCATAGATACAGAAGACAGAGTGACCACGCATTCATCCGTAGATACAGAAGACAGAGTGACCACACTTTCATCCGTAGATACAGAAGACAGAGTGACCACGCATTTATCCGTAGATACAGAAGACAGAGTGACCACGCATTCATCCGTAGATACAAAAGGCAGAGTGACCACACATTCATCCGTAGATACAGAAGACAGAGTAACCACGCATTCATCCGTAGATACAGAAGACATAGTGACCACACATTCATCCGTAGATACAGAAGACAGAGTGACCACGCATTCATCCGTAGATACAGAAGACAGAGTGACCACACATTCATCCGTAGATACAGAAGACAGAGTGACCACGCATTCATCCGTAGATACAGAAGACAGAGTGACCACACATTCATCCGTAGATACAGAAGACAGAGTGACCACACATTCATCTGTATATACAGAAGACATAGTGACCACGCTTTCATCCTTAGATACAGAAGGCAGAGTGACCACACATTCATCCGTAGATACAGAAGACAGAGTGACCACGCATTCATCCGTAGATACAGAAGACAGAGTGACCACACATTCATCCGTAGATACAGAAGACAGAGTGACCACACATTCATCTGTATATACAGAAGACATAGTGACCACGCATTCATCCTTAGATACAGAAGGCAGAGTGACCACGCATTCATCTGTAGATACAGAAGACAGAGTGACCAGGCATTCATCCGTAGATACAGAAGACAGAGTGACCACGTATTCATCCGTAGATACAAAAGGCAGAGTGACCACACATTCATCCGTAGATACAGAAGACAGAGTGACCAGATATTCATCCGTAGATACAGAAGACAGAGTGACCAGGCATTCATCCGTAGATACAGAAGACAGAGTGACCAGGCATTCATCCGTAGATACAGAAGACAGAGTGACCAGGCAGTCATCCGTAGATACAGAAGACAGAGTGACCACACATTCATCCGTAGATACAGAAGACAGAGTGACCAGGCATTCATCCGTAGATACCAGTGCCCTGCGCGAGCCTAGAATTTGATCCCAAGACCGGCCCGCAATTAGCAGTTAGAGTCCAAGCCCGGCCCAGGCCCGCAATAATTTTTCAAGCCCGGCCCGGATCAGGCCCGCAAACTAGAATTTAGGCCCAGGCCCGGCCCAGGCCCGACCCAGATCGTGAATGTGTGGTCCAGGCCCGGCCCGGCGCGGTCCGCAAATTTCAGGCCCTCGCCCCGTCCATACCCGCGGGCCAATAATGGGTAAGCCCGGGGCCCGCAAGCCCGCGGCCCGCTAAGTTTAGAGAAGATAAACCTATAATCTTATAACAAAGACGAGGATGAGTTCTAAAAATCCAGCACCACCAACTTCTTCAAACTTACGAATATCCTGAAGAAAAATTAAGAAAAACTTCTTAGTGTCATTACTATTAAATATGATAACATTTGTTATATTTGGCTTTAATGTATTGGCTTATGGTTAGGGTAGGAGATTTGTTTATCTAACCCTGATTTAAACCATATGCAAGCCATAACCCCAATTTATATTGTTATATTTATATAATTGAATTAGCTCAACTAAGTTAACATAATTTAATATGATATTTCAATTAAATGTCACCCACTGGCACTGACAATCAGTGGCATTTCCAGCAGGCCTGCAGTCACTAGCCTGAGACAGACAGGTTCAGACATGTGTGAATTAGTACAAGTGTGAATGAATTAGGACTGGGGAAAAATACCAATTACCAACTGGGTTGGATACTGGGTAGTGGGCTAGTGGCCTAGTGGGCACTTGGCAGTGGGCAGGTCATTCAGGTGGGCAATGTTTGGAGGAAAGACCTAGACAATCGAATGTCCACTGGTAGGTCAAAGGGTGATAAGTTGATGGTTAATCATGGCTTGATTGCCTCTGCAAATATTTCTAAAGTAAACATTTGGGGCTGGCTACTTCCAGCCAAGTGAACTTATGGGGCCATTAGATTCCATGCAAGGTCTCAATTTGACATTTAATTGAAATATCATATTAAATTATGTTAACTTAGTTGAGCTAATTCAATTAACAATATAAATTGGGGTTATGGCTTGCATATGGGTTAAGCCAGGGTTAGATAAACAAATATCCTACCCTAACCATAAGCAAATACATTAAAGCCAAATATAACAAATGTTATCATATTTAATAGTAATGACACTAAGAAGTGTTTCTTTATTTTACTTCAGGATATTCGTAAGTTTGAAGAAGGTGGTGCTGGATTTTTAAAACTCATCCAGCACACTATAGACCTTCAGCATAAGAGTAGTACTCCACTAAGAGCTAAGGATATTATGCCCTATATATATATATGTATGTATGTATGTATGTATGTATGTATGTATGTATGTATGTATGTATGTATGTATGTATGTATGTATGTATGTATGTATGTATGTATGTATGTATGTATGTATGTATGTATGTATATATATATATATATATATACATTTTTTATTTAATAAAACAATAAGTCTGTTTTATAGTTTATTTGTTTTTCGTCTTTGTTATAAGATTATAGGTTTATCTTCTCTAAACTTAGCGGGCCGCGGTCTTGCGGGCCGCGGGCTTACCCATCTTTGGCCCGCGGGTATGGGCCGGGCCTGGGCCTGAAACTTTCGGGCCGGGCCGGGCCTGGGCCAAACATTCACGGTCTGGGTCGGGCCTGGGCCGGGCCTGGGCCTAAATTCTAGTTTGCGGGCCTGGGCCGGGTCGGGCTTGAACAAATATTGCGGGCCTGGGCCGGGCCTGGACTGTAACTGCTAATTGCGGGCCGGGCTTGGGATCAAATTCTAGGCCCGCGCAGGGCACTAGTAGATAGTAGATAGTAGATAAGTAGAGTGACCACGCATTCATCTGTAGATACAGAAGACAGAGTGACCACGCATTCATCTGTAGATACAGAAGACAGAGTGACCAGACATTTATCCGTAGATACAGAAGACAGAGTGAGCAGACATTTATCCGTAGATACAGAAGACAGAGTGACCAGACGTTTATCCGTAGATACAGAAGACAAAGTGACCACGCATTCATCCGTAGATACAGAAGGCAGAGTGACCACGACGTCGTCAATTCACATAATCCAGAACGTCCTCGTAGTGAAAGATTGCCACGAACACGCATCTGCAGCCAAATTCAACCAATAAAAAGCACATTGGGGTGACTGGTTGCTGTGTTGGTGTAACCAATGATCCCCTTTCTTCTTTGTCCATAGCACAACTGATATATGCCTTATTATTAAGTTTTTAAAAAGCATAGATCACGTGATGAGATAGAGAAACTTACAACATATAGTGACAGCAGGAAGTATTGGGGGGGGGGGGGTAAACAAAGGTCGACAAAGAAATAAAATCCTCCGTGGTTTTACAGCTTGGCTATGACAGAGCATAAGATAACTGTTTGAAGGCACCTGCAAGTGATCATGGGAAATGGAGGTTCATGATCGCCAACGTATGCAACTGGCAGGGCGCCCGATGGTGATGGTAGGCCGTATGGCAGGTTTGTGCATGGACTTTTACTCCATTTACCTCTCTAGGTGCGCCAGTGAGAGACACAAGGCTTGTGTTGTGGCCCGACTCGACCTTAGGGAAGCGGGTCTTCTTGGCCGACTTGCCAGAAAACTTGCCGCCAGGGACGGCGTGTTTCCTTGTTACGGTCGCTGCCTTCTTCTTCCTGCCGGCCACCACCACCCACCCGTTGACGGCTCGGGTCCGGTGCGACAGGACCTCGGAAGCGCTCCCTCCAGCTCCACCCGACACCTCCACGATCCGTCTGTAGACCTTCTTGACGGAGCGAGCCGACGATGTCTCACGCGTCGAGGTCAAAGTCGGATCGCTGCTTTCCCCGCCAGTGGCCAGTCTGGCACGGTTCTACGAAACAATAAATACCATTTAGATTGTTGCTACCCAGAAGCGTTTTATGTCACACACATATAGGGCCTACGACTTCCCACAAGCGTCCCGATGTTCATGTATAGAATTACCGGCAGAAGGTCATTTCTGAAATCCTAAAGGTGTTCTTATCCCATCAGCATTAACGAAGCAGGTATCTAACGCCAAACAAAGAACGGTTTTGTTCCGAATGATAAAACAACAGAAGATCCGTGGGGATTTATTGGAAGTTCTCGTGTATCATTCCGGTGTTATTGGCTCTGTCATCGCCTAAAAAAAAGATGCACGGCCAAACGTGGGGAGGTGACTACTGTGTGTACGTGCGTGTGTACGTGCGTGTGTACGTGCGTGCGTGTCCTGTAGAAATTTGGATAACTGCCGCCTGGGAGCTGGGCATTCCCCCTTTTTAAGGATCTGGATCTGCCCATGTGGTCCGTAGTATTTTTGACATCTCGTTTGGATTCGCAATTTATAGCTGGAAATTGCATTATTTAAATAAGCGTCGCCATGTAAACTATATTAATAAAATTGTGTTTGTCTTAGTCATTGTGCTTAAAAGTGTACATGGCCTGGCACCCAATTATCTAGCTGAACTGGTACATGTGCACCACCGTGATAGGAGACTACGACAGACGCAGCACTTGACATTAAGTGAACAGGTGGCGAATCGTGTGATTGGCATGATTTTGGGATTTCGGCACCCCGACTCCGGAATCGGCTGCCTGTTGATGAGCGCGCCTCTAAGGACCTACATACGTTTTAACAAGCACTAAAACTGTTTTATGATCAGTGACACTATAATAGGTTGCTACGATAGTTTAGAAGTTATCATGTTAACACTTTTTCTTAATGTGAACAATGTTCAATATAGTATAATATGCGTTATAAGAGAACCGAAATTATTATTATTTATTATTATCCGGCAACAATTTAAGATAACGGAAAAGAATATGTTTTCATCGGATTGAGTCTATGTTTTATTCGAGTAATGTAGGTTGACAAAGCCTACTTTGCGATCTAGACCTACACACAATAAACCAGTATTATATGATTTATGCCTATTGGTGTAGACATGCTATACACCCACCTTCCTGACGAGTAATTTACCGCCTTTGATGGGAGTTTCCCGCTTGTGCGAACCCTTGGAGTCCGTCTTCACGACCACTGTCCTGCTGCTGCTATCTCCGGTACTGTTGGACGCCTTCACTGCGTCACGCAGTTGCGGTACGTTCTGCTCCATGCATTCCTGCAACTACACCGTACAACTGCGCTAATGTTCTGCTCAAAACAGGTTTGCAACTACACCGTACAACTGCGCTAATGTTCTGCTCAAAACAGGTTCACAACTACACAGTACAACTGCATAGATGTTCTGCTCAAAACACTTCTACAACCACAACGTACAACTGCATTAAAGTTCTGCTCAAAGAACTTTTACAACTACGCCACACACCTACGTTAAATACTGTTCTGCTAAACACACGTCCATAACTACACCATACAACTGCGTTAATATTCTGCTCCATGCATTCCTGCAACCATAACATACAACTGCATTATTGTTCTGCTCAAAGGACGTTTACAACTACAACGTGCACTGTTACATACCCTACGGTATAACTAGCCGACCAGGTTCTGCAGCAACTTCTAGTCAATCGAACGGTCACAACTAAGCCGCCAATTAACTACCACCAGTGTAACAAACCATGAGGCACAAAACAACATTATATGTTCTTCCTCAATGTACCATATAAGAAGTGACGCCAATTAATTTTATATTTTTGCACTGGCTTGAATTTAACCTTCTCCAATGTCCTCTATCATTTCCATTTCTCAACCTCCTCCGCCTTTCCGAAACCCTCTTCACCCATACATACTTACGTACATACATACATACATACATACATACATACATACATACATACATACATACATACATACATACATACATACATACATACATACATACATACATACAAACATACATACATACATATATCAATGGTCGATCGGAGGAGAAGCCAATATATATATATATATATATATATATATATATATATATATATATATATATATATATATATATATATATATATATATATATATATATATATATATATATATATATATATATATATAAACAATGAAACAATATATAAACAATGTCTAATTACTATATTTAAGAAGTGCTTAAACGTTGTCGCTCCATTCTCCTACCCCCCCCTCCACCCGTGCCAAGTTCTCTGTCAACTTCATCCTGATCTGTAATAATCTTCCCGTTAGGCTAGGAAGAGATTGGCGTGGCATATTTAATATAATACATATTATATGTATCGAATATACGACAACGACAGTGACTTACCTGTACCAGACGTACATCGATGTCGCGTAGTTCACCTCGCCACGAGTTAGCGATCGTCAAGTACTTGTCGTAGGTTTGCTGCACGCAAAAATCATAAATGAAACAAAACTCAAATACAGATGTCAAAAGCACGTTTTAATGTAAAAAGAATTATAGATTTGTACCTATCGTATGTTTGCTACACGCATGAGGTCAATAAATCAACACTAGAGAACACATCGCATATTTTATTTTCAAAATAATTGCATGCGTGTTGTTTTACTAGCACCATAACAACTACGCTTTTAAATGTCATATCACATTATTATAAAATGGAAGTGTTGCAGTTCAGCCAACATTATCTTGTAATAAGTAATACTACTTGACAATGAATATTCTTGCACACCTGCATTTTGGGCGTCTGACGCCGCTGTAGCTGCTGGTTTTGTCGCTCCTGTTCGCTTAGCAACCGCGCGTGAAGTATCTGGCGAAAAGAAATGTATCAATCACAACGATTTACAACTATATACCATGCATTCGAAGATGGCAATAACGTGATCAGGGTCAAAGTGTAACTTGTTCTTGTCGTTGCCCATGCAACACCAACGCGACGTCCTTCTAAAAACGATTTAGGTATTACAATCTACTGTAAGAAAACATTCTACTTGCAAATAATCTGACAGATGTTAAAAGTGATTTTCGATATACAACTAGGGTAATTGCTGAGTAGGCCAGTTATAGAGTGTAGGCCTACGCGTCCTATCACGAATGGCACTATCACGAAGGAACTGACAAAAAGTGGCCCTGGCGTATGTTAACTAATGTGCTGGCAACATCAGGTATAGATACTCCCTACTCATTGAAATCGCCTAGAGCCTACACAGCGTGGCGTACCTTGACAGCTATACTGGCCGTCTCCTTCAGCGACTGGCAGTGGTCAGAAGTCTGCTTCATCATGTCCAACACATCGCCTTTCAGTTCGGTCGCTTTCACCAAGTTCTTCACTCGCAAGTTTCTTGCCGTTTCAGCCATCGCAATG
Organism: Lamellibrachia columna; assembly: GCA_963662155.1. NCBI lineage: Eukaryota > Metazoa > Annelida > Polychaeta > Sabellida > Siboglinidae > Lamellibrachia > Lamellibrachia columna. Next base: position 25,594,666 of record OY759272.1, read on the forward strand.
CTGACGTTTTCTCCGGCTCAATGTGCGTGTCCCGAAGGTCGTGAGCTTCACCGGCAGTAGGTGGTGGTTCCGTTCAAACGTCGTCCTGTAGCGAGCCAAGAAATGCAGCCATTGCTTACGTCAACGTAACAAATCTTCTGTATGAAGCGCGTCGTGACGTCACAAAACGTCAATTACGCGAATTTAATCAAAAGTGCGTCAACAGAATAGTTTTTTGACGAGGCACAGTCGAGAAAAGGACTCGCTTTCATTTCGTTATTTGTGTTGCGTGGACGATTTTTTGCATGGCCAAGGGATGCTATTGTGTTCCTCTTATATATATGTATATATATATGTATATGTATATGTATATGTATATGTATATGTATATGTATATGTATATATATATGTATATATATATATATATATATATATATATATATATATATATATATATATATATATATATATATATATATATATATATATATATATATATATATATATATATATATATATATATATATATATATGAATGGATGGATGGATGGATGGATGGATGGATGGATTATTCTTTGAAGACAGCCTAGTGTGCTTGGTGATGTTTTATGCTTCTAATTTGTTAAATGAAAATCTATGTTCAACATGTTCCTGGAGTATCTGGTACGACTATCAGAAAGGATTTTGGCATTTTAGGGATAACAATTAGTGTGGGTATTCATTTTTAATTGCAGGAAGTTATTGCAGCTTCAAAGAGAAATCATATTCCTTGGATACACCTATTACTGCCAGATAGTTGTGAGGCGCAGTGGTTAGAACAACGGACTCTCAATTTATCGAGAGGACCGAGGTTCAGGCCCTTAGCCAGGGGAGTTCCTTTTCCAAAAATATGAACTCCCTTTTTCAAAAATGTGAACCTCTTATCGTGAACCCCCCTCTCAAAAGCGTGAACCTCCAATAATATATAAATACTAATATTATTTTCATAGTATTGATGGGCTCATGCTTTTTAAGAGGGGGGTTCATGCTTTAGAGGGAAGGGGATTCATGTTTATGAAAAATATTAAATA
>OY759272.1:25603214-25755714 GCA_963662155.1 Lamellibrachia columna
AACACAAATAATTGTTTATAAGCATCGAGATCAACAAAGTTTTGTGTGTTTTTTAATACAAAAGCACAAAGTGCGCACACTTGTGTAGCTGTATTGACACCAGATAGCCTGATAGTAAAATATTTTATGACACTATACCAGATTTTAAAAAAATCAAATAAATAAAAAAAATCAAATAAAAAAAAATCCGATTTAAATAAAAAAAATTATAAAAATTTATTTTAAAAAAATCATGATTTTTTTTCTACCCTGGCAGTATTGTTCAAGTGCATGACTCATGATTTTTTAACCATTGCAACTATTTTACCAACACATGTTAATTAAATTATGTCTGTCAACTAGGGTTGTTATTCAATAACAGGTTGGTAAAGTACCCAAAAATTTCAATTATGATTGCAGTAATTGGGATATTTTTAATACAACTAGAGGAGCAGTTTGATTATGATTATGGACACATTGCAATTATATATTTACTATTTAAATTGTATTTGGCATATAATATTGTATTGGCATTAGTAGGTAGGATGTATGCAAAGCATTTAGTGAAGTTACTGAGATATTAGGTTAGTCTGTTCATTTGATCATATTAATATAAAATTCCAGTAGTAATTGAATACAAATTTAATGTAGTAGACCAGTGTAAATTATTCTGGTTAATGGTACAAAGTTGGACAATTTGTTATTGTCAAATCATGTTTGACCGCCTAACATTTTGACCGCCCAAATGTGTTCTAACAAAGTACAATTTTTAATGTAATCTGACCATTATATGTTTATGAGTGTAGTGACCTTGTCGTCCTGCAGGCAATGTAAACATGGTATTTCAATTGAAACATTTAGATTAAGCAGGTAATGTTCAAATTATATGAACAAATTGTAATTCATTAAAACATAAATTTGAGCAGACAAGACGTTAGAATAGATATAGTTTATATTATATGACATGAGTTTATAATAAAAACGACCTGACTTTTGACCTGTTTACTTTTGTGTCTACTAGTGAGTCATGGACAGTGCAAAGAGAGGTAAAGATGGTGGGTCTGTTGCTCGGCCTGTACGTCGACCAATGAATGCATTCCTCATCTTCTGTAAGCGACATCGAAGTCTGGTGCGAGAAAAGAATCCACAACTGGACAATCGCTCAGTTACTCGCATTCTTGGTGAGCTGTGGGCAAGTCTTCCCGCAGATGATAAGGCCCAGTACATCAGCTCAGCAAAGCAGGTAGAGTGTATGCACTGCGTCGGTGGAACAATTTACTGAACTGTCTTTGCCTCATAGACTCGTTTTTAAAATGTATTTATTTAAAGCTGCATTTGCTGATACTTTATAGAATTTCTTTTAGTCTGGTAACCAACATTGCCACATGTGTGTTTGATATTGTTGTATTTTACTGTTACTTATTTCAACTTTACACATGACCAGTGTTTAAACACCCTATGTCCCTATTTTATTTTATTGTAGTTGTGCTTTATTTTATTTTGAGTTTTTTTATTTTATTTACTTTTTATTAACATGCATATACTTCTTATCTAATATATATATGTTTTCTGTATAAAAATTACTTGTATAGATGTATATGTATATATGCCTTTTTTTAACATTGTATTTTAAGTGCCTCTGAACAGAATTTACATTCCAGACATATGGCACTATAGGGGCATGCCATCTCAAATCAACCAAAATAAGAAACTATTGTTGCACACATATTTTTGAATTCAACCAAAATATTACCAATTAATCCACAGTTCAATATAACCACACATTTAAACTCATAGGGCTGTAGCTCGAATAGTTTCTGAGTTATGACCATTTCAAATTTGGTGGATCCTATCATTTTTGCCAATAATTTGGTGGATCCTATCATTTTTGCCAATTTTCGGAAATCATGAAGACTTGTTCTACTTCAAATACCAATAACTAAAAAACTATGTGTGCTAGAACTCTGAAATTTGGCATGCTTATTTTCCATGTAGATAGTAACATACATAATATAGTTCCACATCTGTATATTAGTTCTCCCACAATCTGCCATTGAAGTTCTGTGTTTTTATGTGCAAAATTGAGCCTACAAGTGAATATAGACCCATACCTAACTATAATCGAGCTAGCGTATGTATGTATGTATGTATGTATGTTAACGTTTTCACCCTAGACGGCTTGCACCTCAGGTGCCAAATTTTCAGGGATGCATCTACAACCCCACGAATGAAACGTAACGCCTTTATTTTTTCGAAATACCCAGTATATCAAGGGTCCTTAGTGGTTTTTATGGTAAATCAGCTGTTCGCTATGCAGAAACCACATGCGCACACGGCAAATACTTCGGTACGTAAGCTGTTTGAGAGTATGTAGCGCCATCTGGTACATAACATTTAACTATGTGGGCGGTTTATATTAATTATAGTAGAAAACACGCGTAGTAATTATACATAATTAATACCTATGAATTACTTTTTGTAATTACTACATACAATTATTTGCAACGTTACACATGAAATCTACGATTAGAAGTCCGCAATTACATAAACTATTCGATGTCGCCAGTGTGTATGTAGCGCCCTCTGGCACATAACATCGACTAGGTTGCTTGGCAAATGGCAACATGAATTAGCCACTGACACAATGTAGACATTGTTTTCTAGCCATATTCATAAAAGCGATCACCTATTTGGTAAACATTGCTATCATGACTCATGTGTGAACTACCAAGTTTTCCTGTCCTGGTAACGGGCAATTTTGCTTGTTTCAACAATTAATCATGTTAGAACACAAATGAATCTTATTTGGCTCAATAACTCACCTACAAATCTAGGTATGTGAGAAATTTAAAGTTTTTGTTTAGTTCAGTTTATGAGATACTGATCTCCAAAGTTGGTACATACTACATAGTTAAAAAATGGCCTATATTTAGCAGCCAAAAATGACATGTGGCCATGGAGCTAAAATTCCAATTTATTTTTTATTTGAAATACAATACAAAATACATATATTTGAAATATTTTTTTCAGTGTGAAGCTATTTGAATAGGGAATCCAGATATGGTGCCTTACACAGGCATAGTACCGGTCTTTCATATAAAAATAAATTGGAATTTTATTTCCATGGCCACATAGCATTTTTGGCTGCTAAATATGGGCCCCTTTTCACTATGTACCAATATTCATTAGTGTTCTAGCATGTTTTATTGTTGAAATATGGGTCTAAAATCACTCTTTCGCTCAATTTCGCACATAAAAGTACACAAATTCAGTGGCAAGATTGTGGAAGAACTAATGCAGATGTGGAACTATAGTTACTATCTAGACATAATGGTGAATGCATGCCAAATGCACAAATAGTAGAACAAGAAATCTTCATGATTTCCGAAAATTGACAAAAACGACAGGATCCGTCAAATTTGAAATGGTCATAACTCAGAAACTATTCGAGCTACAGCCCCATGGTTTGACAGGTGTGGTTATATTAACCTGTGGATGAATTGGTAAAAAAAAATTTTATTAAAAAATATGAGTGCAACATGCATTGGTTGATCTGAAACGGAATGCCCTCATATTATTATCATGAACTGTTGATTATCCATTGCTGTGGTACACAGATGTAAAAAAAAAATTTTATTTCACCAAATGTTGATGTTTTAAAGATGTACAATAATTTCAATAAATTTATGCAGCAATAACTAGGCGCTGTGTATCTAATATGGAAACTATAGTAACGTTTGCAACTTTTGTTATCGACAGTACAAGGAGGAGTTTATGAAGATGAACCCCAACTACAAGTGGTACAATCCCGAGAAACACAACACGGTGAACTCAGCCAAGCCTGCCACGCGGCCGTCTAATGCATTCGTTGTCTACCACGGCGAGAAACCCCACACGCTGGACGTAGGAATCACACCAGGCAAGCTGGCTGGTCAGTATCTGTGCGACTGTTTGCTGTACAGTAGGGCTCGAGAGTTAGAGCACCCACAGTCAGTCAATGGGATTGAGGTTGGTTTCATGAAGTGAAGTTTCTAAATTCACAAAATCTTCTTGTTTCCGTACAATTGTTCACAAAGCTCTTCATGTTTTTCTACGAATGTTCCGAGTTTTTAATTTTCATTACAAGTCCACATTAGTGCCTTTGTATAGTACGAATGCTTCATGAAACCAGCGCCTGGGATTCAAGTCCGTTTTGAAACTTGAGCAATTGAATTCACCACACTTTGCTTGTGTCTTTAAGATGAGATACAAAAAGCTGTTGGTTCCTTCTAGCTGGTGCGTATGCCAAGGGATGTAAGAGATGCCACACGGGGTAAATGTGTAACCTTCTGTGGACTTGCTAACTCTAGAGAAAGAAACTCTGAAATAAACGCTCGGTGCAACATCATAAAAGGACCTTGCTGTGTATTTATCCAGATCCAGATTCAACCAGTAGCTACCTGCCAGGTCACTTATTTTGGTAGAAAAAGGTCTGGCAGAAATTGTGGCCTTATTGTCAAGCTTACAATAAATGACGTTCTGACTATTTCTGGGCCCTGGATATTTAGGATCTACAGCAATATGCCCAGCACCTTTGATACTCTACACCCAGCATGACAAGCTATGTGACTATGTTGTTGCAGACCCGTCATGCATGGGAGGCCTGAGTTTGTTGCTAATGGCCGGAGAACAGACTCTACACAGTCACGACACAAAGATACCAGGCCACGACTCACAGATACCAGGCCATGATTCAAAGATTCAAGGTCATGACTCACAGATACCAGGCCACAAATCGCAGATTGCCAGCCACAACACAAAGTCCGAAGGTCTGACCCAGTCCAACAGCAAGGAGGTAAGTAATGCAGACGTTGTCTAGTCTAGCCCTGGTGGTTCAGTGGTAAGGGTGATGGACTGTCAGTTGATAGGATGTGTCTTTCCGAAGAGACACTAAAACCTGTTGGTCCCTTCTACTAAAAGAGGACTCGCAAGGAAAAGGAAAAATCTGTTGTGGACTCACAGTGGTGTTGTTCTACAAAAACACATACGGGCACTGCATTAGCTGCTGCCCAAAAACTTCTTCTCATAATGGAGAAAGCACCTAACCTGACCTTGTTTAGGCAGATAGCAGTGCTATATAAGAGCTCTCACACATTATTGTTATAGACAACATTTTAGGATGTTTAGCGCATGTGAGGATTCAGTATCTGAAATAATTTTATCGAGCATATAATTTCATTAAAAGTTCAGGATGTCAAGACAACTACATGATGTGTGGTCTGTTGTGCTACCAGTAAATCTATCACGTGTACTAGTTTGCTATAGTCATATCTTTATCACTACAAATGTTGACCCTTATTTTGTACATTATCCAGGCTTTGATTTTCCAGTGAGTGAGACTCCTGGTTTCATCCATCATCCATCCATGTGACTCCCTGCTTTAGGAGACAGTGTTAAACTGGCCCATTCCAGCCATCCATCAACGTTTGTGTATGCTGCTATATTAATCGGCTCCTGGCTGTGCCGAGCAGTCATACTCACGTCTGTTTGTTTGAAAATATCCGTGAGCGCTGCGGACGCCACTCGACATGGCCACAGCCATCTTAAATTATGGGACAAGAAGTTGATGTAATAGTGGTGCCACATGTTGTGTTGTTGAAAAAGTACAGACTCCCATATTTGTCTGCAGACTCCCAAAAATATGAGCAGAGTAGGAACCCTCTGGACTCCCACTAATTTCCCATGAAAATCAATGCATGTTGTGTTTTGTAGCCTGTGGCAAGTGATGAGACGATGTGCCTTAGAGACAAGGAGAAAAAGAACACAGCTTTGCTGCAGCTGGCTGAGGTGAGATCATTTTATTGAGTAATAAATGGATACATTTATTACATGTGTAATGTAATGTAATAAATGTATGTATCATTAACATCTGAAGTTGACACCTAATGTCTAGTTTGACTACAGTGTGAAGGATGGTTGCCTCTTGTCTTTATGATGTTAACATATTTTATTGGCGTATAGATATTTATGTACAGTCATGTCTCATTTAACAGCACAGGTTTTGGCTGGATAAACTAAACATATGGATTGGTGAAACATATTACTATCGCCCATGCTACAGCTATTGGTAGTAAACATGTAATTGACATGACATTTCTGTTGTTTTATATTTCATTGATCTCCTGTAACGGACATGACCTTGAACAAAGTGATCTCCTGTAATGGACAGGACCTTGAACAAAGTAATCTCCTCTAATGGACAGGACCTTGAACAAAGTAATCTCCTCTAATGGACAGGACCTTGATCAAAGTGATCTCCTGTAATGGACAGGACCTTGATCAAAGTGATCTCCTGTAATGGACAGGACTTTGAACAAAGTGATCACCTGTAACGGACAGGACCTTGAACAAAGAACAAACAATATAGCTGTGATGTACATGCAATTAATTGTCTGATTTGGTTTTGAGCGATCTATCGCCAGTAGGATCCCCAAAAATGGTGTGTGGAAACGGAAAAAGCAATTTACAATTGATAGTTTATCAAGAGTGTTCCCAAGCATGCAGATTACTGAAAAGTCTCATTATTATTGGAATGAATAATGGATAAACGAGACATAATATATATAATATACAGACAGGTAAGACTCATCAGATAAACTAGTGACATGTATTAGGAATGCAGAGACATCCGTTCACTTCATCTAGATTCAGAAAAATATTTATGCTACGTAAAAAAAATATTTTTTTTTGGGTTTACTATTTAGAGGCAGAGCAGTCCGAGAGTGTGCCACTGATTTGTTAATAGAAACCTTATTAACACGCCCTAACCAACCAGGCTGGATTGTGCATAGCACATGTTCCCTGCACAAGATTTTCAACTTAATCAAGATACTATGTCTTGTTGCATCATGCTGTCGAGTTTATTGGGTCATGACAAAAACTGATGGTAAAACGCACTTTTGTTCAGTATATGTACCTGACAAGCTGTACACATATGTTGTGTATGTGTTGCATAACCTTTTGTTGAATGTCCATTCTGTCTTTGTCGTTAGATGTGCACGTCACGGCTCAACGACAACACCAAGACCAGAGACGAGAGAGACGTTGGGCGAGACTCGTCCCCTCATCAGCATGACGGCCATGTTGCCAGAAGTTCGACCCTGACACCGCCGTGGACTCCGAAATATGAAGGACCGCCGTCTGTAACGTGTCCACCTTCACCTTCGTTGACAGCGAAAGATTCGCCAATGGATTTGTCAAACAAGAAGCATGAACATGCATGTCCTCTGCAAATGTCACCTAAGACATGGCGTGGGGCTGCTTCTGCAGAGAGCCCTCTGGTGGATGATTCACGAGTCAGCGAGGCCCTTGATCTGACAGTGCCGTCGTCCAAGCCATTGTTCACGGAGCTCAACATACCATGTCGGAAACCAGTGATGAAACACAGATCGAAGCCTCATGACAGTAAAACCATGGTGCCACCTAGTGGTCCCAAGGAGAAACATTCACGGTGCGGCAGCAGCCAAAAGCCTGCGGCAGAGTTTTCCAGACAGAACTTCACTATATCTGGTCAAAATGTCGTCGACAAAGTCCTGGAGTCTCTGTACTATCACATGAACTCCCAGAATGCAACAGGAGACAACGTGAAGACATGTAGCGTTAGAAGCAGCAGGTCTGCGATGAAACACAAAGAGAGCCAACAGAAAAATAGCCTTGGCGTGCTGCAAAAAGTGTCACTGGGTTCGGAACCCAACCGAGGTGACACCACTGAGTCGATAAACAGACAAGCGTCCATTCATAAACAATACACTAGACCAGCAGATGTCAGCACCAGTCATGGTGTCAAGACAGACTATGGCCTTGACCATGGTCCAGCTGCCTCCACGACCTTCAAAGTTGGTGACATTAAGCCATCGATGACATTCGGTGAAATTCAGGAGACTTTGATACGGCGTGCTGTGGAGGCGCCAGCAAGTCTGTTCGCTGGCAGCGTGCGACGATCCAGCACAGGGAATGCCTCAAGGGCGGAAGCGATGTCCAGATTTGGTGCAGGCCTGAGTCATCGTGCTGCTAGCACCAGTGACACTCCCAGTGCCCAGAATGCACCATCCAAGACTCGTGGCAACACGGAGACAAGTTTCAAAGAAGAAAGTACTGGTAAGTCATGTTACTATATCCTATCATTGTCTGTTTGCTCTTAGTGCAAATGATGCAAACTGTTGGATGTTATGGTACGTAAACAACTTTTGACTACTCCATGAAGTTATTTACAGCATTCACTATATTTCGATTTTACAACAGTTTCTATAGTTAATTGTAAGACTTTTGAAACACCAAAACGAATTAAGCAGTCAGTGGTTCTGTTAGCTGATTGAATGAAACAGAATATAAAGCTGGGTTTACAAAGGGCAATGATGTCACCAAGACAAGCCGGTGCCGTCGCCTGTGACCAAATTGCTGCTCATCCTGTGATCGTCCCATCTAAACTGTGCATCGCCACGACACATTGCAGCGACAGCAGTTGCAAGAGAACTGGTCCTATTTTGAAGTAACGTAGCAAGCAATATGAAATGGCCTTGCCCCATTGCTGTGACAATATCACCAGATTAAGGTAACAAGGTATGATCAAAACATATGAGTTTGAGACAACAAGATTGAACTACTTAATTTCAGGTTTCATGTGATTATTCCTCAACATGTTTGTTTTCCCAGGCAATGCTGCATGGGAAGCAAAAGGAATGCCACAGGAGATATGTCATGGAGAGAAGTCACAGGCAGACATCTCGGGCACAGCTGAGAAGAAGCTGCCACAGCAACAACCCTTTCACCGGAACAGTCAGTATCCAAAGGTGAACAGTGGGAGGGATTCGTCGTTCACACAAACAGGCCACATTGGGGACAGGAGCCCATGCAAGGATGATGCAGGAACGGAGCAGGAGAGCCGAGGTCATGTGACATTACCAGCCGCAGATGGTGACCGTGATGGCAGACATGATGTGCAGTCAGCTTGTGATAAGAAGGACATTTTTAGCATCCTTGCAGAGCAGGAAGTGACATGCAAGATTGATGGTGCTGACTGTCACATGATTGGTGATGGTAAGGATGGTGACTGTTTGGTGACAGACAGTCATCATGACAGTGTAATGACACAAGCAGCCAGTCCATGTCGTGATGCAGCTGAAACTACAAAAAAAGGAACAACAACAATAGTGAAGAGACTCGGTATAAAAACACAGGAAACGACAGGCATTGAGTCACTCAGTTGGAAGACACAGAGAAGAGAACCTAAATGGGAGACAACACAGGCAAAGAATATCTTGAAAGATGCAAACAAGGACGTAACCGCCACAGAAGCAACGGTGCACAGAGAAGACCGGGGGAAGCCACTGAAGAAAAGGCGACTGAAGGTGTCGGAACAGCACGCTGAGGAAGAACACAAGCCTACTGCGAAGAAAAAGAGGAGAAGCAAGAGTGGTGCGATACAAAAACAGCAATCAGAGAGCACTGACTCATCCAGCAATCCCAGCCTTGCGCAGTCAGAAGACACTTCACCGCAGACTCAATGCGCCGGTGGTGTAGCGTTCCCAGGTGGTGCAGGTAGTGTAGCATCCCCACCAGAGAGTGCTGGTGGTTCGGTCGGTGGCAGTGGTTTGCGGAAGTCGCAGCGCAGCAACCGAGGGAAGAAGTACCAAGAATTGATCTCTCAGGGACTCATCCAGCCTTCCCGCAATGGCAGTCGGAGACAGGAAGCCAGGTAGGTCTGCCTTGTCATTGCTGAATGTCAATCACATATAAAAGTAAAAGCATGTGAACAGAACAGCCATAGAAATTCTCAACGCCAAAAAATAGCATCTATTTTAGAGTAACTTTACTTAATTTCTGCATATTATGGCATATAATTGCAAACAGATATGATTTACACAACATATTATATTTTATTGATTATTTGTAGCAAATAATTTGAGTTAAAAAGTAATGCCTCAGACTATGGATTCTAACTACTAGAGTTGGCCATATCGCCGATCCCCAGATTCTAGTTGGCTACAACTCCTACGACAGAGTTTTATCCGATTAAAAAAAATTATCGGGCCCAACACTTGTTGTAAGTCTGAGCGCGAACCGCAACTCAACGCGACGAGCAGTTGTAAGTTGGAGGGATTTTCCAACTCAACCTGAACAGCACCAATTGGTGAGCCAATCACAGTGCAGCATTTTTACTGCATTTTTACAAAAATCATCCACACAAAGCTTCGACATGGCAGTTTAGTATAATGCAGAACGAGAGGCGGAGATGGTGGAAATGTGTTGTTACCGTGAGCGCACCAGTCGTAAGTCGGGATTGCCATGCATCTGTCGAGTTGGGCAACTAGGACCGGCTAGTCTGAGGCGGGTTTTACATGATGTAATTAAAACAGTAATTGAAATACCGATTACATTTTCATCAATTTCAGTTGCATATAAAAACAAAACACCAATTACAATGTAATTGACCCCAAGCCTGGATGTAATTAGTTAATATGTTAGACGTCCTTCCTCAATTTTCTTCTCTTGTTTCAGACTCATATCGTGAAAAATCAAACCTATCGCGTATTGACATGCTAGCTTGTTTGTGCATATTTGTTATTTGGTTTCAGTGAAATCATTGAAAAAATTTGTTGTTGGATCTGGGCTGAACAAGGGTCAAAGTTGTCTGGCTCTAAATATTATAATATAAATACAATAATATAAATACTATAATACAAATACTATAATATAAGACTATTCACACTTTCACAAGTTCCCCAATCTAATGATCAGAGTGAATTATTTCAATGATTTTAACAAAACTATGCACTCTTATTATGCCGACTGCTTATATTGCTTAAGGCAACGCAACCTAACAATATAGCTGTGAATTTTTTGCAGAATATTGGCCTGAACTTAAACATACTACATATTTCAACGTCAGTGAATCTGGGTCGCGATGGATTAAATCAGTTGACAGAGTTTTATAGAGTGTTCTGTATTGGTGCCTGTTCCAGTGATGACCATCGTACGAAGGTAGATGGTGACTTCATGCCGGCACCCAGTGGCATTATGGGATCACGTCGCAGCAGAAAGAGGGCGTTGTCGGAGGCGAGTGCAAGTCAAGACGACTCTGCCAGGAGAACTTACAAGACTGGGTAGGTATCCCAGCATGCTTTGCTTCATTCAATGATCATTATATCAATTCCAATTCCATTTGCACACCAATTACACATTCCAATTCCACCTGAACAAAATTCCAATGTCAAAATACCAATTCCAATTATTACAGAAATAACAGTATATGAACACAGCAAGTTATTATCACCAGTACATAATGACAAACAAATATGATACATGCAACATATTATATTTTATTGATTATTTGTAGCAAATCATTTTAAAAAGAGTTATAAGGCTACATGATGCAGTTGAAAAAGAAATTGAAGCTATACTGTACCAGTTACATTTTTACCAGTTAAAATTTAATTTCAATTACTTTAAAAAACAAAACACCTGCTACAATACTGGAATTGGCATTTCAGTTACAATGTACTTCACCCCCAAGTTTGCTCTCAATTGAGGGTTCGATGCTATGCCGCCGTGCCCCACGTGTATATACTATGCACCCCATGTGTATATACTACGCACCAGACGTGTATATACTACGCGCTCCACATGTATATGCTATGCGCCCCATGTGTATGTGCTACACACCCCACGTGTATATACTATGCGCCCCACGTGTATATGCTACACGCCCCACGTGTATATGCTATGCACCCCACGTGTATATGCTGCTCATCCCACATGTATATACTATGCGCTCCACATGTATATGCTATGCGCCCCACGTGTAAATGCTACGTGCCCCACGTTTATATGCTATGCACCCCACGTGTATATACTGCACACCCCGTGTATATGCTATGCGCCCCACGTGTATATGCTATGCACCCCACGTGTATATACTATGCACCCCATGTGTATATACTGCGCGCCCCACGTGTATATGCTACGTGCCCCACGTGTATATGCTACGCGCCCACGTGTATATACTACAACAAGTTATCTAATGAGCGAAGTGAATTCTTCCGATGATTGTAGCAAGAGTACACACTGACTATGCATATTACTAAACTATTCAAACATCACAGACATGTCAACAAACCCGATTCTCGATGGACTAAACGAATTGTTGAGGGCGTTTGAAGCCAGTATACAGGTTGCCCTAAACATGCTGACATATAACCTTGTACTGTTATGGTTGCAGCAGCTTTGACCTTGACGCCTGCATTGCCTCACTACCCGTCTGTGACCTTGTCTTTGCGAAAAAGTCGACCAAGCCATTGGGTGGCACCACTTGTCATGCTACAAAGACTGCGTTGTCGGGGGTGAAAGAAGGAACAGGTTGGTGTACACGTCATATACATCTGATGGAAAACCATTTATTAATTTTTCTTTTTGGTAGAAAAATGGTAAGCAGCATGTGTATATGTACAGGTACCATCACATCGGCAGGAACGGTACAGGTACCATCACATCGGCAGGAACGGTACAGGTGTGTACATGTATTAGAAGCAGTACCCATGGAAGCATGTGTGTACAGTTACCGTTGTATTGGCAGCAGTGCCCAATTGTGTACATTTGCCATTTCATTGACAAGAGTACCCAGGCGTATGTGCACTTATCATTTCATTGATGGCTGTACACAGATGTATGTACACTTACCATTTCAATAACAGTGTGTGTGTGCATGCACATTTACCATTTCTTTGACTGCAGTACCAAGTGTATGTACATTTACCATTTTATTGACAGCAATACCATGTGTATGTACATTTATCATTTCTTTGACAGAAGTACCAGGTGTATGTACATTTACCATTTCATTGATGGCTGTATCAGGTGTATATACTTTTACCATTTCATTGATGGCTCTACCAGGTATATGTACATTTACCATTTCTTCGACAGCAGTACCAGGTGTATGTACATTTACCATTTCTTTGACAGCAGTATCAGGTGTATGTATATTTACCATTTCTTTGACTGCAGTACCAGGTGTATGTACATTTACCATTTCTTTGACAGCAGTACCAGGTGTAAGTACATTTACCATTTCTTTGACTGCAGTACCAGGTGTATGTACATTTACCATTTCTTTGACTGCAGTACCAGGTGTATGTACATTTACCATTTCTTTGACAGCAGTACCAGGTGTATGTACATTTACCATTTCATTGATGGCTGTACCAGGTGTATGTACATTTACCATTTCATTGATGGCTGTACCCATGTGTATGTACATTTACCATTTCATTGATGGCTGTACCCGTGTGTATGTACATTTACCATTTCTTTGACAGCAGTAGTAGGTGTATGTACATTTACCATTCCATTGATGGCTGTACCCGTGTGTATGTACATTTACCATTTCTTTGACAGCAGTAGCAGGTGTATGTACATTTACCATTTCATTGATGGCTGTACCAGGTGTATGTTTGCCCACTCATAGACAGACACTTGTTTCCCACTGCAGATTTAAACATTGTCGAAGTGCGCCGACTGACGAAGCAGCAGCCTCAGAGTGAGACTGACAGCGAGACTCGCCTGAGTGGAAGTCAGAAACGTAAAGCGCGCAAGTGTTCCATCACCCACCTGCTAGAGTGTCGCTCCAGTACGGCAACAGGGGGCGACACAGACACTGGTAAGTGAGCACACATGCTTGCATACAAAGATGCATGCCTGCTACAAGTTAAAATTATATCACTGAAAAGTTTACATTTTATATGATGAATTGTTTGTCTGAAGAACTTCCCCCCTGGTCCCTGTCTGGGTGGAGGCCACAATTTTAGTTATCATCATCATGGTAACAAACAATCCAAGAATTACGTCGCTTCATCATCAAAGTAGTAATCGAACACAATGGCACTGGTACTGTTAGCATCAAGTTTGCCACAGTCATAAACTTCTTAAAGTAAAATATAACATGGTAAATCGCCATCAGAAATAACATTGTCCACCATTGCAGCTGTAGTAGATTATGGCTATCAACAGAAAAATCTCGAAAAGAAAAGTATTGAGCGATAATCCACAATTACTGCTATTGAAATGCTAAGGCATTTGCCTTAATGACAATGTATAACAAGTGGTTCCACATGGATAAGTGGATAATTGTGAGTAAAAACGATTTGAAAATTCCTCAAAGGTGCCATAGCATCATTGACTGGTACAGCGGCCTGTCGTACTGAAATGGTTAACAGTGTCAAGTTATGTGATTGGATGACCTCCCGTATTGGCAGTCGTTGTTTCTAAACCAAATATAAAAGCCAGGTTCAACACAATCACAGATTAGTATCTGTTTGTAGTACATTGTTCTAAGCCTTTATTCTGATAAATCTCATGATATTTCTTGACACAACCACTTTCTGCCCTGCAATTCTTGTGGCAATAAAAATACTATTTTTGCACAGTGCATACAGTACATAACTTATTTTCTCCTGAAGCTGGCGCCACTAGTCCCAACACCCCAAGTCTGAAGTCATCCAAGTACCTGGAGACCAACAACAATACCAGCCAGATCGTGCCACCATTCTCTGATGTCATAGTTCCTGTTACTGCCACAATTGCGACATGTGGCATTGGACTTGGCCTTCTGGAGGACGTTGCAGGAACTGAAGTCGAACATCAAAGGTAAATTCTTTACAAATTTCTGGAGGTATCTTGCTTTGTTCAGAAACATTTAACTGAAAACCCACAGTGCAGTTTTATAATTATAATTTCAAAGAAAAGGTCATCAGTTGTATTCATTAAGAATTTCTTGTCACCTGCTATTTTATTGTCACACACGCACGCACACTGGTCCTCTCTAGCTAGACATGGCATAAAAATAGCTTCAAATTGAGCAGAAATAGCATTAAAATTCTTATGCAATGTAAGCATGATATGTGTAATGTAAACATGATATGTGTAATGTAAGCAAAAACAGTGTTTACTTGAAATGTCTTTGTTGACAGTGTTTAATAGAAGTGTGCGTGTTTCTGTGTTGACGGTGTTTACTTGAAGTGTGCATGTTTCTGTGTTGATGGTGTTTACTTGAAGTGTGCATGTTTCTGTGCTGACGGTGTTTACTTGAAGTGTGCATGTTTCTGTGTTGACGGTGTTTACTTGAAGTGTGCATGTTTCTGTGTTGACGGTGTTTACTTGAAGTGTGCATGTTTCTGTGTTGACGGTGTTTACTTGAAGTGTGCATGTTTCTGTGTTGATGGTGTTTATTTGAAGTGTGCACGTTTCTGTGTTGACTTGAAATGTCTGTGTTGACAGTGTTTACATATTTGTATGTTGACAGTGTTTGCTTGAAGTGTGCATTTTTTTCTGTTGACAGTGTTTACTTGAAGTGTCTATGTTTGTGTGTTAACAGTGTTTACTTGAAGTGTGTGTCTCTATGTTAACAGTATTTACTTGAAGTGTGCAGTGTTTCTGTGTTGACTTGAAGTGTCTGTGTTGAAAGTGTTTACGTGTTTGTGTGTTGACAGTGTTTACTTGAAATGTCTATGTTTGTGTGTTGACTGTTAATGTGTTTGTGTGTTAACAGTGTTTACTTGAAGTGTACGTGTTTGTGTGTTGACACTGTTCACTTGAAGTGTACGTGTCTGTATGTTGACAGTTTACCAGGGGGCGATGCCATCTCTGCCAACAACACAAGCACTGCCATTGTTGTTACATGAGCCTGCAGTGATGCGTCTGCACTGTGCACGCACCATGCATGCATGCGGATTGGTGGTGGTAAACAATGCAGAGGGGACACATCTAGTCGGACGGCACAGCCGGTTGTGCCATTGACGATCTTGAGGGATTTTACACCATTGTTTTCCAAATAGAGAACTGAAACATGCTTTGTTCAAAACCAGGAAATAACTGTTTATGAAAAGTCCCTTCTCAAGTGAAATTTTTCATTCTTCTTTCAGACTCATTTAACAAAAAATGTTACCCATCTAGTATCCACTATGACGTACTAGCTCATTTGTAAAATTTTTGCTTTGTTTTGATGAAATCATCGGAAAGCTATTAAATAATTTTTTTTCCGGATCTGGACAAAAAAGTGCAGAAGTAATTTGGCTATATGTACCATTATATAAAACTATTCACACCTCCGCAAGTTACCAGATCTAATAATCAAAATGCGTGCAATTCTTTCAATGATTTTTTTAAATGTGCACCATCTGTTATTAACCCGACTGCGTATATTACTTGAACTTTTCAATCACTACAAATTTGAACATCAATGAACCTGATCCATGAGGCTGATCAATTGAGGAATGAGTTTTTATTTTGAAACAATGTGGAAGTAACAACTCGTGTGTGTATCTTGCCAACCTCTTAAAATTTTAAACGTGCGTCAGTGTTGCCATTCACACTGTACAAGGCTTAAACAGCCTCAGAGTGATGCTTCAGCAGCCATCTTTATTATTGACTTATAAAGTTGTTTCATTGCTTATATTTTATCAGGTTATCAGAAAATATCTTTCCTGTGAGATAATATTAAATTAAAACACATAAGGCAAGATGGTATTTTCATTACTTAGAGTGTCACATATGAAACTGTGCCTGGTATTGGGTATCGAACGTTTTGAACGGAACATGTTTTAATACAGTTAGTTATTGTATCTGGGACAAATGTAAGATAAGTTTGTCTACTACAACAGCTGCTAAATGGTGTAAATATGATTATGCTATGTTATTTCATATGATATGCCAGTTTATGTTGTAGCCTGAACTCCTGATGCATTGGGCTTGTCATTCGGTTCCAGCTACTTCATACAACTGATAAGACGTGTGAAAACTCATAGGAACCAATTTTTTATACTCTGTTGATTTTGATGTATTGGCTAGAGTCTAGATAACATTGCTAATAGTCGCTAGACTCTGACACACCTGGAGTGAACGTGTCAGGAATGTTTGGATACAATTGTACAATTATTATTTCTGACAAATGACGACAAGTGGTAGAAACTGGGTCAGCATGCAAGTTTGAATGTGCCGTTGAAAGTACTGGCTGGTCTCTGTAGGTGTTTATGTTACAGGTCATATACAAAGGTGCACTGTAAAAACCAGCAACTCAAGTATAATATAGAATTAAACCTGTGCCCTGTAAATAATTGTTACGCAGTGGAGATGTTTGTAGGTATTTTATAATGTTTGGACGTTGTAGTCGGGTGTCTATAGTAATGTCTGCTATAAGTTTATACATGTACACGTGTAGGGAGAACTTAATGTGTTGGAAGTGCGGTATACATACAATATTGCACGCCATCGTCATATTTGTAACTTACAATGAGAAGAATGAGCCGATAGTGTCCCTGTTGTATGGTGCCCTTCTTCCCCACTCTGTGGAGAAGAAGCACATCATACAACGATAGTGTCCCTGTTGTATGGTGCCCTTCTTCCCCACTCTGTGGAGAAGAAGCACATCATACAACGATAGTGTCCCTGTTGTATGGTGCCCTTCTTCCCCACTCTGTGGAGAAGAAGCACATCATACAACGATAGTGTCCCTGTTGTATGGTGCCCTTCTTCCCCACTCTGTGGAGAAGAAGCACATCATACAACGATAGTGTCCCTGTTGTATGGTGCCCTTCTTCTCCACTCTGTGGAGAAGAAGCACATCATACAACGAGATTTGCAGAGAAACCACTGAAATCGCTGTTCGTCTTTACCTGCCATTTTCCTTCGAGGTTTAATACCAGACAGGTTCAATTGTTGGAGCATCGCAGGAGAAATTACTTACTCTTTATGTAAGGTAGAACTAGGAATTATACAATGTCATGTTTTTATCCCAGCACTTCACACAGGATTGTGCTTGATGCAGTGAACATGGCAGTGTTCGTTGTAGCTTGAAACCAACGGGATTGTATGTAGTCGGCAAATGAGAACTTTGGATGAGTTTACAAAATGTTAAATAGGTTTAGGGAGGAGTGTTACTTACTTTTCTAGTGAGTACAAGTTACAGAACACAGAGGTAACCGGTAAACGGATAGGTACATCGAGCTGCAAGTCATGTCAAACACTGGCAAATCTTTCCGTTATCATTACAGTTGCTCAGAGTCATTTGATGTCAAACTTTGTTTGTCTTGCATTTAGCATTATGCTCACTTGCATCAGATTTGTGGAAGCGGTTGGGTGATATGTTATTGATTTCTTGGATTGTATATCGCAGAATACACCGCGGTGAAACTGCCTGTTTGCTCAGAAAACAGTTCATTGTACATGTGCTCAAATGTGCGACAAACTAAATGTGTTGCCTGATGGTAACTCTCATGCACCTTGTAATTGTATATACATATATATATTATATACATACATATATATATATATACATATATATTATATACATATATATATATATATATGTATGTAATATATTATATATATATATGTATGTAATATATATATATATAAGCGCCAATGTTATTTGTATTGTATATCTGTTGGTTCTTTGATAAGTGGGTGAAGAGGGAACGAGTGGATAGCTATGTACAGTCTTAGTGTCTCGCTGTTTGTTCTCAGTCATAGTATAGTTATACAGTTTCTTAAACATATCTAGGAAACAGTGAACAATAATGAACGTGTAATATAATATAAATTATGACACCAGTAAAGTATTTAGCAGTGTGACACTTTAAATTTATCGTGTGTTTGAGCGACAAGTCGGTGGAGAGAGACGCGCAATGACGCAGTGGTCTCAGTCTGTGTGGATAGTGTTAGATGCGCTGAAATGCACCGCCACGTGCTTAATTTATATGCATAAATTCTGTATATGAAATATTTGTTAAAGACATATTACAATAAAGATATAGCTATGCTACATGATTCTACATCATCGTGTTTGTGACGCGGCCGAAGAGCTGCCAGCATGCCGCCTGTGTGTGCTTTTTGTCCAAACGTCACAACAGTAAATGTACAAAATGCAGAAACCAACGTTTTCCCGCAAACACACTTGCAAATAAACGTTTGTCTTCAACATAAGTTGATATATAAGTAAACATGTCAGCTGATATTAGTTGAAAGCGGTATGAATGATGTCTATAAAAAACCTACTGTTTTAATTGTCTAACCCCGCTAACCATGGTGTCCCGTCCAAATACAGAATACGAACACGTTAGTTTAAAAAAGCCAAACACGGCATACCCCCCCAACAGATTCGAATGTTTCCAACTCCTCAGGAATAATTCAACCATATCGGACTATAGAATAATCAACGAATAGACTGTACCTTAAATCGGTAGCCTACGGCCTGAGTTTGTAGGGTTGGCATGCATTATAATATTATTATATTGTAAAGGTACGTTCTTATATTTCGCGGTATCCTGTCTTTGGGACTGCTCAAAGCGCTTTCACTTCACCCCTGGAGATCTGGTTATGCCAACACCAACTCGACTTCTCTGGGAAGCATTCAGCCATGCTGCATTCACATACCACTGTCTGTAGTGAGGTACTCGTTTACAGCTGAGTGAACAGAAGCAATGTGAAGTAAACGAAATTGCCCAAACTTTGAAACGGCAGCAAGAGGATTCGAAACCGGATTCTCTCGATTGAGAGTCCGATGATCACTACGCTACCCCACTCCATGTCGTCTGTGCATTAGTCTGTAAAGTAGGTGGCAAAGTCACTGAAAAGTTTTTCGGTGCTGGTGTGTCGTGATCGAATCATGCCCGGTGACATTAGGATTCCAAAGGCATGGAAAACACTACCACCAATATGCAGACGATGTTCAGCTATACGCGTCCTACAATCCAGCTGTTTCATGATAAAGCTTAACTGTTGTTTGTTTGATATGTCACATACCTTGTCAGCACTGATAGATTAAAAAACACTTTTCGTATTTCGGACATGATTTTGGCATCATCTAATGATATGCCGAAATCATTTGTTAGTTTCATACTACAATGTAATTTTTCAACGTGGCAAGTTCGAAATCTAAATCTAGATTCCTGTTTCTCTTTTTAAAATTTTCAATCTCCAACTGCAGTTTCTCCTGTTCCAGTATTATTCTCTCTGTCTTTTTCAATGTTGATGAATGTTGCCTCTTATTGTTTCATTTTTCTTTTTATTGTCTTCTTCCTTGTCTCTGTAAATGTCCACATTCCACATGCACAAAAAGAATTTATGTGTTAATTCTGTAATGTTAACTCCATTACATGACACGGTGAAATATTGTTTTTGAAGCATCTTCTCATTAACATATTTCATCGAAATTACGTCAGAGTAATTTTTGGTGTATTGCAGCAAAGTACATCCATTGCACTTTTTAAAAACCAGTAACGGAATTAACACCACATAATTAACATACCCGATAACATGTCAAATTGTATCTATGAGAAAACTGATGTGTAAGTTTTACAAATGCGATGGTGCTGACATTGTTATCAATTACATTTTAGTAGGTCTGCTTAAAATAAATACCACTTTAATACTACATTCAAGATAACTTAATTGTTTAGATTTGTAAAACCTTATTTAAGGAATTTTGGACCATATGATCATCAGAAGTAATGTTTCAGTAATTATGATTACATAAATAAACTTTGTATTTTGCCAATATTTCAAAATATTTGTGTAATAATCACAAATATGGTAAATGATGAGAAAAGTAAATTACTTACCAGAAGTGTCATTGATGTCAGTGGATGTTGAGCAATTGGCTTTGTCTTGGTGGTCTAATGAAATGTACAAACAAATACACCAGCATGGCACAATGGTTTTATACAGCTACAAAGTGGAGTCTGCAAGCCTGACAATTTCAGTTGATCAGATGTTTAAAAAAAAATATCAGGTGATAGCAATGATACTGGTAATAACATGCCATTAAATAACTTTGTATACCTGAACGATTATCTACTCATGTGTGTTGACTTGCAATAGCCATTCTGCATAAAGAGTGCCATGATGTGGTCCATTTCTTAACATTTGTTGTGGTTTTAGTATTCCTACTTTAATATTTTTTTTAACATCCTCATTGCACATAGCACATAACTTATTATTATACTGCGTTTAAATAGATACTTAAATATCTCACAATGTACATCTGTTTTTGCTTTCCAATATGAGTAAAACATTGCTCACCTATGTGTATTATTGTGAATTAGTGTATGACAAAAATCACATGCAGCTGTTAGCATTACTTTCTTAGAATTTAAGTTGGTGGTTGATACAAAATAAAATTTATGACAATACATCATCAGTGTTACGTCTTTACATAACACATATCGAATGAATATACAACATTTTCTACTGTATAATGTTCAGATAGTAATGCTCTGGAAAGAAGACTGTTTTACCGTTCTCGTATAAGTGCTTACCATCAGTATCCATACCTCTGGCTACTCCGTGAACACTAGGTCTCCCTTCTAGTGTTTTCGCCATGGCCTCCTCCGCCGAGGTAAGTGGTGCAGGCCTTCCACCAGTTACAAACCTGGCCCTCCTCATGGCATCAATTTTGGCTTTTGCTGTAATAGCAGAAAGTCTCATCATCAATGGTCACATAACATAAAATATAATGGTCATTTCACTTGAAATCAACAATTCAGATTTTTATGAAAATGTTTCCAGAGATGAGATATAATTCTCAGAAAACATCAACAAAACACATACAGGATTTGTGAGTGCCAAAAAAGGGTGTGATACCTTATATTTAAGGGGCCATAACCCCAAACCGCTTGGAGTTAAAGCCTCAGAATTGGTGTATGGTTATTATATCCATAAAGGTATTTTTATATATTTTTTCATCACAATCTTAGACCCTCAAGCTTTTACCCCGTTTGATTTTAGATGGAATGAATCATAAACATCATGCCAAATTCCTTAGCCACCTAAAATGTGTTTATGCATGTGTGCGTGCGTTAAATTAAATTAAAATACTTATTCTTTACTTCGTCAACATCCCGGACGTTTGTACACTCTATAAAATAACATGTTACAGAAATAAATTTGTTTATGAATAAAGAACATTAATAATAATGACAACAACGAAATAGCAAGAGTAACACGTAGCTATGCTGGACCATTTTAAGATAATTAAGTTATTGCAAAGTATTATACATCGTTGGAAAGGCCTATTATTAAGTTACATCATGGTATCAGTTATATGGCTGTATGTTAATTAGTTTTCATTTTAGAGCACTTTAAAGACACCCCCCATCAACGTTTTCAAAACACGGTTTTTTATATTTTGATCAAAAGTGTACCTGGTCTAAAAAAATTACTAATATTAATGTTAATGTATTTTTTTTACATATTGTGGAAGTACTCAATGTTCTCAACCTGTGTGGGGGTCATTCATACCAGTGCATCCATTATTTTTGTTGCAAGAGAGCTGTTATTTTTAACTTATTTTGCACATTTTTACAGGGGCGGTTTGTAAAAAAGTAAAAAACAACCACAGTATATACCCTACAGATATATATTTTTAACTCAATATCTACTTCTAAGCATGTTTGACATGTATAGATCATCAGCATTATTATATATGTGAACAATATTTTTTACAAGATTTTTAAAAACTGCAAACTGTTATGTATCTTTACAGAAGAATGTTCACAGCTGAAGACATGCTGATGCAAGATGAATATTTGACATGTGTATCATGTAGGATGATGATCACTGGAAAGATATATTATTATGATACATCATGGAATCAGTTGTGTTAATTAGTTTTCATGTTAGAGCACTTTAAAGACACCCCCGTCAACATTTCCAAAACACAGTTTTTTCTATTTTGATTAAAAGTGTACCTGGCTTAAAAAAATTACTAATATTAATGTTAATGTAATTTGTTTGACATATTGTGGAAGTACTAAATGTTCTCAACATGTGTGGGGGTCATTCACACCAGTGCATCCATTATTTTGGTTGCAAGAAAACTGTAAACAGTGCTATTTTTCACTTATATTGCACATTTATACAGGGGCAGTTGGTAAAAAGAAAAAAAAATGCCCTACAGAGACATTTTAAAACTTGGTGTCTATTTCTAAGCATGATTGACATGTATAGGTCATTAGCATTATTATGTATATGAAAATATTGTTTACAAGGTTTTAACTGCAAACTATTATGCAGATTTTGACAGAAGCCTTTTCACAGTTGTATCATGTAGGATGAAATGTAAGCTTTTATTGTCATACTTATTGCATTATCTGGGTGTATTAGTAGTTAAAATAAGAAACAACTACTATAAATATGTACGTCATTATAGTATCATATCAATATGTGTGGATCGTTGAGTGAATAACCATTCTGACACAATATTGCATACCAACTATCAGTTGTACATAATTTTTAAAGTTTCATACACCTTCACCCATCATCTAGGCCATCATCATATCCAAAATAGATAAATTTGGCATAAACAAATATTTACATTACTACTAGTACTAATACTAGTCATTAGTCACTATACATAAGTCATATCCACAGTTATGATAGTACTTATAATGAAAAACAATCAGAAAGCACAATGTAAATCATATTAACATTCCAAGTGTAAGACTGTCAGTTTTGAGCTTAAGGTGAGTAATGGATGCCTTTCTTCGTCTTGTCTGCTGGGACATCGTTTGAAAGGTCAGTCACGCCGTCACTTTGCAAGTTTGTTTACATGTTTTATCTCCCGCCAAAATGAGCAAAACACCCTCCAGAACTTCAAACATACACTGCTACACGATAATATAGTTAGATAGATCAATTACTACTTACACACGTACTTGAAGAATGGATATTTATGAACTTTCAACAACTACGACGAGAAAGACGAACTTGAAACAACAGCGGGCTAGGACATCTCATAATTTATTATTCTGACGTGTGTGGCGCCACCTAACGTTCAAATAGCTAGATAATTCTTGGTGTCAGTGGATAGTGATAGGGGGTTGTTTTAGTTGTACAGTACATTAATAGCCAGACGTAGCCAAAATCAAAAAAAATATTTTTTTTTTAATATATAATCAATAAAAGACATACAACTGTTTTTTTCGTGAATCAAGGTGAATCCCGGATTTGCGAGAATCGTGAAATTTTCACCTTAAAAAACAAAATGCTTTCACCTAAATAAATAAAACAGGATGCACATCAGAGTAAAGAGCGTTTATTCAGCTTTACACGCATATGCACACTTTTATTATAGGTGGTCTGTGTCGGCTGCTATGGACCGTTAAAGTCACCCCCTATAAAAGGGCCTCTCTGGGTACACGTTTTGGTTGACTTGCTGATCATAGCACTACTAGCGCCGCCTAACGAGCTCCGGCATTGCTAGTAACAGCAGTGCCAGTGATACTAGCATTGTTGATTTTACACGTCATATTGCAAAATATGCATTTCGTAACATCATTCTATGTAGATCCCACAAATGCATATCATTTACGGTGAAATAAACGGCCAATGGCTGCCATATAGGAGTCAGACCACAGTTGAAAATTGCATTGGTGGCCATGTTAACGTTTTGTTAGATTATAAGAAAACGTGACCACTAAAAATTCTGAAACGTTTTCACAGCAACTGCCATCATCTCATTGACATGCTGACCAAGTTTTATCAAAATCACATACCTCCAGCTCTTTTAAAACGCCCCGACGTGCGATGCCCATCAATTTTGACAAAAATAGCCTTGTATTCATGCGCCCACGTGGCCTATAGCAGAAAAATTCCCACAAATCCCTCCGCCTTTTAAACTCTCAAAAAAATGCACCATTTCACAGCCAATAGCTTCTACAAACAAACCTGTGAATATGCCTGCTCAATTGCACTTATGTCACATCGTATGAATTCTTTAAATTCACATATCGCAATTTAATACGCCCTACATTCGTGTGAAACAAAAAACAGGAAGGTCAACTGTGGTCTTACCCCTATAGTGCCATATATACATTGCCAGGCATTGCATGTATTATAGTTACCGGTGCAGTTTTCGACCCACGCCAGTTTTCGATCCATCGAAATCTCGCTTGATATCGCGTTAGAGACGTCCAGCGTCTGTTTACGACAATAACCATACAGAGTCTTGTCTGAGCAAAATATATTTTTATATATAATATGACATGGAACACGTTTATGATATACATACCTTGATTAAAAAAAACCGACTTTGCATGCTTACCAGACATTATTATTGGGCGTCTGACGCATGTCTCGTTCTTGGCCACGTGACAATAATAGCCCTTTTTGTGGTAGATGTATGGCAAGCTAGTCTTGTCATAAAAGTAGGAATAATTAAAATGTGTTAAATATACGAGAAAAAATGTACTACATTAACATTATATATGCGATGCAAATATATGTGTATGTGTTTTATAAAGCGCTATGTCAAGCCTGGTTGATAAATAGGTTGACATAATTGGAACAAAGTGGTAAAATTAAAAACGATTGTCTGTACGGCTTGCCATAAATATAAGTCGAATTCCGCCGGTTTCCTCGACTAGCGCGACATGGTTCAGACGTTCAATATTTGTAAGTTTTTCACTCAAAACAACTGTTTCAATACTTTGTTTGCATTGAATAAATGAAGTAGCTTTTGCCGATTTAGTATATCGATCTCTTACACAAAATGTTTCTTCAGATTTTTTTTAAACGGCATATTCCATTAAATAGGTCAAAAACTACATCGACCAGTATATTATTATTATGAACTTACTGACTGCAGTAAACGCTGTTTACACAACAACATTTAATATTAATAAGCTATAAAAGCAATTTAGTTATCCTTGGCCTTACACGTACGATTTTAACGCGTCGGCAACTTGCCGCCAAGCATCGCTACGAATTCGGTGCACAGATTTCGTTCCACACCCCCGGATAACTCCGAATAATGTGTCTTCCCATTGAAGCACTTCTCTGATTAAAAACTTCTCTTCTATCTCTCCCCACGCTTTCCTCCTCTTCTTCATACACTCAAAATCTACGCTCGTACCACTCTCCTCGTTTGCCATCGTAATGTTTACTACTCACTAGCGTCTAACTCTAAGTAGCAGACGACACTTGTTTACAGTCTGTTTCTTACTTTCTTCAACGAAAGAGTTCCATTTCGGCCGCTTGTGTATATGAAAAACAGCATAATTTCGTACTCAGCTGAGTACGTACTCAACTTCAAGACGTTTTATAACCTCGGTTGAGCACGAAAACTCTGGTGAGCATGAAATCTCAGACTTGAGCTTGAGTTGAGTAGGGTTTATAACCTCGGCTCGGGTACGTTTTTTATATTAAAAAAATTCAAAATTGTTTTATAATCATTTAAACACTTCTGTCTGATAAAGTATGTTATGTGGTTTATCATTTTTTCAATATCTTTATTATTTGCGAAGTTATTCCACTTTTTGGCTTCCAAAAAAGGGTCTATTTTGTCTTATGGAATTGAGTCCATTTCTTGTGACCTTTCTGTTTGGTGGCTGCGCTGCCACTGAATGCAGGCTAACACGTGATGTAATGTTTACTAAAGAAGATATTGAGGTGGAATAAAAAGTTAGAGGACCCTAGAAAGGTTGACCTAATATGTGACCTTGACACGACCTATTTATTTGACATTGACCTACGATGACCTATTTATGTTTAAAAATGGCCAAATTAAGTAATTATGTATGACATGTGAGACCAGGGAAGGGTGTAAGGGAGAATTTATGTACACATCGACCTTAATACCCATTAATGACCTAGTTTATTACAACTTGACCTTTGACCCATTTACATGTCATGATGGCCTATTTATTTTTTAATTAAGTCTGGATTGGAATGCTATCAAGTCAATAGAGGCTGTAATTGTTAACCATAATATTGACACTCTCATTCCATAAAATAAACACAATTTATTAATGTTAGAGTACTTTGAAATTTTCTGCATGCACAATGCAGCAATATTTATAGTTAACAGTGGTTAACTGTGTAAAAATTGGTTAACAGTACACTGCATGTTCGGCACATCAATTTCACTGTGAAATAATGTCCTGCACTTCAACATGAAGTAATGTTTACATACTGTTTACAGTAGCTAATAAGGAGTCATGGAAAAAGGACAACACACAAAACAATGCAGCAGTACAAGAAATAGTTGGCTTCATCCCGTTATAATGGAACTATAAGGAAGAAGGCTCAGTACAGCAATCTTCACAATTCAGTTTCATAAATCCATGCCAGTGTATGTGTCAGTGTTCACATGGTAACGTAGGCTCAGTGCAGAAATATTCATATTTCAATGTCTCAACTTAATGTGAAGCATTTGAACATGAAGTATTGTTTATAACGTTCACATGATACTGTCGCTAAGTGTACACATACTCAGAGTTTACTGTTTCGTAAATCCATACATGTATAATGTGTCAATGTCCATTGTAGACTCTATGTATATATATTCACCATTTCTACATAGTCTCACAAGTCTTCACAAGCTTTGTCCATCTTCTGCTGTATGAAGTGGAGTCTGTAAGCTTTGCATGGTCCATTGCTCTATATTATTATCCAGTAAAATCCGTGAAAGGTGTAGTGTGTCACAGTATACTATGACCAGATCAATCAATGTACTGTGGAATCCTAGAACATGAAATAAAGAGTATAAAATATACATTATATATATATATATATATATATATATATATATATATATATATATATGCAGTACTAATACTATTAATTAACATGACAGTCCTTACACTACAAATAACTACTTTACACAAAATAGCTTTAAAAATGTTTTTAGTCCTACATGTTAATATTATGATTTCACACATTTTATAATCTCCAGGTTGATAATTCCGATTACTAATCTGATATATTCCATAAGTAAATATATATATATATATATATATATATATATATATATATATATATATATATATATATATATATATATACACACACACGTGGTGTGCATAAAAAATGTGTAGAAAGAATTAAAAAAAAAAAAATATGCACACATGTAACATTTAAAAAGAATTGCTTAACAAAACTCTAATTTATCTCATTTATTTATCTTTGAATCGTAATATAAGGGAAGGACACCCCAAATAGTGTATACATGCAGAAATATCAACACATAATTGTAAAAGTGCAGATGGCGTGGATTTAAATGCTGAAATATCACGACGTCAGACCCACTTAAAAATGCACCTAGGCCACGCACAAACGATTGCGTGGATTTTTAATTGCGGAAAACGACTTGACCTAAATTAATAGAAAACGCCCTTACAGCCTACGTTCCCAGTTTCAGTGATAACAGTTGAAAATCTATTAAAAACTAACTTAATTTACTAATGCTGAAGAAGCATGATCTTTAATTACTTGTTCACAATAAGCGGCCGCGGCCGCGAAACGATTAAACTATACCAATAACGCAAACGCACTTTTATTTAAACGCTAAACAGCGCGCGCATAGCTAATTTTCCGAACGATGCTGTACTCGGGCGAACAAACCCACATTCATAATATGCACATGATCGTAATGCTCAAATACTGCCGATTTCATTTATTGACATGCTAAAGTTGTTCGATGATTATTTACCATTATTTTTAACTACTATTCACAAGGCAAAAGTTAACACCAGCTTACCTCGGTCAATGTCAATCCAAGAAGGCCCGCGAAAAGTTCACTTGTTTCTTCAGTCTTTCATTGGTTGATATATGCATCAGTCAAGGTCACACGTTCGTTTGAATAATGTTATGATTGACATCTGCATGACCATCAAAAACAGGCGGAGCCTAAGATGGAGGTCACATATTCTGGGTCAATTCCTATGTCAGAATTTTCCGTAGCGCACCTAGCGGATTGTAATATACCTAGCCTCGGGCCCTGATCTTCTGTTGGATATGCCCCCACTGGGCCCCAGATAATTAATGCCATGGCAATGATTTTTCGTTCTGTATTAACTTCGAGGCCTTATTATTATTTATTAAAACTGTCTTTCACAGTCGCGACAGCCAGCTTGCGCGTAATGAAGATAATCTGCTCTGGCCACCAACTGTGGCATGAACAAATATTTTGCGCAGGGGAGTAAGCCGTTGATGGCGTGACCAAAGGCAAAGCGTAGACGATGGTGAAGCATTGGCTAGCGTACCACCCGATATCAGCAGCAGACGAGTTTTCTAAGATGGTGCCAGTAGGCAAGGTCGCGAAAATCAATTCTTCTTGTAAGTAGTGTAAACTGTCACCGATGATGCCAAACGACACCCTTCGTTTTGCTGGCCAGCCTTCATGGCGGCTTTGGTTTGGCAAGTTTGGCAAGTTTGTTACCTTGACAAATCTAATGTTGGTTCTCCTTGTCATACCGATGTAGCCTTTTTTAGGTGTTAAGTTTTACAGTTTACCAGTAAGCCATACGTACTTCCTTAAATGCATACACGGCGCTTAGAACTCGATTCAATAATTAAATTATATTAATATAATCTCATTTTAGGTGTTGTGTTTTAATGAATCATTAATGGGTTTAAATTAGCAAATTTTCTCGGACGCCGCAAGAGTGACAGTGACACAACTGCATACAAGGTGACACGACTGCATACAAGGTGACACGACTGCATACAAGGTGACACGACTGCATACAAGGTGACACGACTGCATACAAGGTGACACGACTGCAGGACAGAATATGACGGAAGGGAACCAACGCAAGAGCTACTCTGAGGTAGTGATAGAAGGGTTGAGGAAAGCGAGGGTGGGGAAAGTCATGAAGGGAGGGTACAACTGCCACAGTTAAGAAATATAGGTATTTAGTCAGAACACTTAAGCAGACACGAAACAGTATAGGGCCAAATACTTGCCATTTTTCTTACAATTTAAAACTTTTTTTAGATCATCCTGTAAACTTTGTTTTTCTGTATCATTTGTAACCTTTCTGAATAATTTTGTGTCATCTGCAAATTTCAGTATTTTGCAAGATACGTCATATTCCAAATCATGTATATGCAGATTCAGTGCTTTGTTCAATATCAAGAGTGTAATTTAACGTATATATGATCAAATCTAGCTTAGAACATTTCTAGATACTTAGTTTGACTCACAGTACAAAGCTGTTAACTAGATTGTTCAGATATATATATATATATATATATATATATATATATATATATATATATATATATATATATATATATATATATATATATATACATGATTTGGAATATGACATATCTTGATCGACAGAGACGGTGAAAATGAATCGGACGGGCCACCATCCTCTAAAAAATGTGACGTTACACCCACTGTGCAAGAGTGTACCATGTGTATGTAGCCTTGTGACATACGTTTAAACTATGTATAATTGCCTTTGTGCTCGTGATCATATGTGGAATGTTGTGCATTTGATTTTGTGTTCAGTTATGTGAAACCATGTTCTGTAGTTGGATTTCCTTTTGGAATAAAACGCGTCTTCAGAGGTCTCCAAGTGCTCTTCAAGTGCACCGAGGTCTATGGGGAGGCAGAATTCGTGGCCTGCGGTCTCTGGACCGTGGCTGGGAACATTGCTCACTCCTAAGAAACATCTGGGGGTTTGACAGTTATGTCTTGAAATAATGGATTGTAAAAAAATGTGGTGTATTGTTACCCAACAAATCATCTGGGTACGAATGGACATGTGTTACGAATGCATGTTTGAGTCTGAAATCAAGAATTGTATTGACACAAT
The DNA here is from genome assembly GCA_963662155.1 of Lamellibrachia columna. NCBI lineage: Eukaryota > Metazoa > Annelida > Polychaeta > Sabellida > Siboglinidae > Lamellibrachia > Lamellibrachia columna. The sequence goes on from OY759272.1 coordinate 25,633,829, forward strand.
GTAGTTGTCCGATGACGTCAGCCACACAAAGCAGAGTGCAATCGACGTCACCCATTTTTATCTGCAGCCATTATTTATAGGTCCTGTGTCTTTATTTTCTGGGTTTGCGTCTCTCTTGCGATGGTTCGTTGGTAGCCTACTTTTCCTTTGGGCGTCCTCGTTTCCTCTTTCCAGATGGTTTCCAATACCTCGCCTGCTTTGTTGTTCTTGTTGGCGGCATTCTAAGGACATGTCCTAAGTATTTCTAAATATCTTCTTTTCAATATTGATGACTTGATTGGCTCTGCATTTGCTCTATTAAGGACTTCTTTCTTGCTGATGAATTGATTCCATTTGATGTTTAGAAGTCTGCGCTATCATCTGGTCTGGAAAGTTGCTAGTTTCTGTTAAATTTTTCCATGTTTAAGAACAATACGGAAGCACGGTTAAAACATTGCTGTTGAATAAATTATTTTGGGGTTTGTGTTTAATTTTGTTGAGTTTTTTAAATGCTCCCCATGCCTTCCAAGCCTATTCTTCGTGTCAGTAGAAGAGTCTCCATCGTTGCATATTGCACTATAACGATAGATGAAACGATCCACGTCTGCAAGGGCTTAGTCATTAATAGATCATTAAATAGGTATGTGTGACCCTCTAAGGTGTGGTAGGGCCTAACTGTTTGACTAGGTTAGAATTTAAAAACGGGGTGTAAAGAAGATGCACGTGTCTTCTCCGGTCTGGCTATTTCGGAAACGTCTTTTGTGTTAACTCCTCCGACAACCCGCAGGCAACGCATCTCAACACATCTTTCCTATTATTTTAACTTAGCCTTATTTCTAAATTTACTATCATCCTAAAACACGCTCAGCTGATAACTCAGTTCGCGTTCAACATAATATGTTAAGACAGAGCTCATAAATTAAATATATTTATTGACAAGTAACACAAGCATACAAACATTATAACGATGACAGTGAGGATTGCCGTATTTCGAAATTCTTTAATGTACGAACCATTCCCGTGGACCCCCGAGCACGCCTGTGAAATAATCCAGTAAATGTATGTATGTACGTGTGTTTGTACATGTATTATGTTATTCCTCCTAGACGCTTTGCATCTCGGGCGTCAAACTTTCAGGGGTTCGTCTACGACCCCAGGGTCAGGTCGGCTCAGTTTAATCTTTTCGAAATTCACCCCGCTATTATTCTTTCTATGAACAAACGAATTACCCTTTGTAGTTACTATGCACAACTGGCCGCAATGCTATGCGAATAACTATGTGCAATTATTCACAACGTCATGCGTTTTTCTTCGATTGTCACAAGTTACGTAATACAAGGGCAAAGTGTTGCTAGACGTTAGTATAACTGCCAGTATTACATCGCATATTCGAGAGGTGGATTCTCAGAAGCCATCAAGATATTAAGGAATAGATATATATTTATGTGATTTTTTTAAATATCGCTCTCGTGATAGTCACGTACGAACTGCCAAGTAATCCCGTCCGGGAGTGGACATTTCTGCTAGTAGTTAATAATATCCCATGCTTGCCTCCTTTTTGTATACCATTTCCATTACTAACTTCGTCGTATGCAAATATGTGCAATCGCTGAGACATAATTTTATGATAATGTTGCGTGCATAATTAGATATATAAATTAATTAATTAATTAATAAATAAACGTTTATCAACAACAACGCATCATCAAGATCACGCGTTTTCTGTTTCAACATGCACACGAACATACATAAATTATGTTAATATTGTATCATGCACTCGCTTCCTTGCGGTATAATCATCTTACAGTAACTATGTCATTTGCAAATATGTGCAATCGCTGAGACATGATAACGTTGCGAGCATAAAATAAATTAATAAGCAAACATTGTTTTTCAACTACGCAACAAGATCACGTATATTAGCAGTTCACACACATATACAAAAGATACATAAATACTCTTCACGCTACCCATCCACCTAAAATTCCTTATATAACCCTCTTGTGTTTGCCATGCTCTCTTTGTCAGCATCTCCTCGCCCATACATTCAATTCCCGTTGTTTTACAGAAATGTGATCCGAGGCCCTCACTGGGAGGTGAACTTGAAGTTGAACGAGAGCAGCGCAGAGCCACACCAGTGACACCTGAGCTGAGACATATTCTTTACCAAGACCACCTGCAACAACTCAAGTTACCATCCCACGCATCTAGACACAGAGCAGGCGACACGATCCAGGTTTACGTTATACATGGACAGGAGAAACTAGACAAAGAACTATTTTGTTGAAAATAACAAAATCACATCCACACGTGAACATTCTGACTAAGAAAAACGTCATGAAGCGATTTCATTGTCACACCTTCAGTACCAGGAACGTCAACGACTGGACCAGACAGTAAACCCACCAACACTAAACTATTTTAAGACACTGATTGATAAAACCTGGGACAATTACAATGGATGAGCTACAATGCGGCACCTACAGGCCACAGAATGCCTACTTTAGCTGCTAAAGACTACTATGCTATGCTATGCTATGCTATGCTACTCTACGCTACATTACACTACACTGCACCACACGACACTACAATACACCTCAGAACAGTACTGTACAGAACAGTACACTCCACTTCACTACTCTACCCTAGCCACCCTACCCTATCCTATCCTACCCTACCCTACTCAACTCTACTCTACTCTACCCTATCATACTATACTATACTCTGCTGTGTTATGCCATGATGTACACTATTAAACCCTATGCTATGCTACACTACGCTAGGTTACTCTATTCTACTCTACTCTACTATACTATACTGTACTCTAATATACTTTACTATACTATACTATACTATACTCTGCTGTACTATTCTATGCTCTACTCTACTATGTTCTACTAAACTATACTCTACTCTACAATACTATACTCTACTCTACTGTGTTATGCTATGCTGTGCAATATTAAACCGTTTTCTGTGCTATGCTACGTTACTGTATCGTACTCTATCCTACTCTATTCTACTCTACTCTGCTATACTATTCTCTACTCTGCTATACTATTCTCTTCTATACTATGCTATACTATACTATACTCTACTATACAATGTTCTACCCTTCTCTACTATAATATGCTCTACTGCGCTATGCTATGCTACACAATAGTAATCCGTATACTATGTTACGCTACGCGACTCTGCGCTACTCTACTGTATTATGCTATGCTATGCAATATTAAGCCATATTTTATGCTATGCTATGCTATGCTACGCTACGCTACGCTACACCACACTATATTACACTATAGTAGTCTATTAAACAGAGCTAAATATTTGCAATCGCTGAGACATAATGTTATGATAATGTTGCGTGCATAAATAGATATATAAATAAATAAATTAATTAATTAATAAACGTTGTTTATCAACAACAACGCATCATCAAGATCACGCGTTTTCTGTTTCAACATGCACACGAATATACATAAATTATGTTAATAATGTATCATGCACTTGCTTCCTTGCGGTATAATCATCTTACAGTAACTATGTCGTTTGCAAATATGTGCAATCGCTGAGACGTGATAACGTTGCGAGCATAAAATTAATTAATAAACAAACGTTGTTTTCCAACTACGCAACAAGATCACGTATATTAGCAGTTCACACACATATACAAACATACATAAATACTCTTCACGCTACCCAGGTACCTAAATTTCTTTCTAGCACCCTCTTGTGTTTACCATGCTCCCTTTGTCAACATCTCCTCGCTCATACACTGAACATACTATTATGTAGTGCACAACGCAAAAATACGAAACAAAATCAACAAATTTAAGCCAAAGGTCGTCATGGTCCACCCCCCCCCCAATAGCCACTGGACGAAATACCGATTAAAGATTGTATGCCCCTATGTTATCGCCTAGCGTAGAGGCATGTAACGAACTAGCTCCTAGCGGATAAATTCGCAGGCGTCGCCTACCAAGCTGTCTCTGTCTTGGTCGTCCGAGAGGCTTGCGCCGGCCAAGCCTAGCAGCCAGGCAGTCGGGGTCCACTCCACCTAAAAAAAGACGTGTCGTGCTATTGCTCAAGAGAACCTCTGTGGAGAACGCCATATAAATGGTGACTTCTTAGAGAGAATTTACACCGCTGTTCATCGGTCAACTAAACAAGTGTTTTTTTAAAGGGACATTGCGACATTTAATTTGCATAAACTTACAACATCTCCGTTGGTTAAAACATAATATCTACCAAAAGTGTAGCAACTTTTCACCTCTTGGTATGTTTTAAAGTACGATAAAATGGTTTTACGACATATATAGAGAAATCGTTTTACGGCACTAATTGGCAGACCAATCAATTCAGCTGTAAAAGTCACATGTTTTCCACCTGTCTATCAAATTCCTGTTTCATGCCATTTCTTGCTGTAAATATACAACAATACAGATTAAAACTTTAACTATAACACTGTGACTGTAGATGCACTTAAAAAAAAAAAATTAAGAGAATTTAGGAATTTATATGTGTGTGTAATCACCTTGACAGAGTATAATCGACACACGCACGCACGCACGCAAGCACGCACGCACGCACGCACGCACGCACGCACGCACGCACGCACGCACGCAAGCACGCACACACGCACGCACGCACACACACGTACGCACTCATCTACACACGCACAAACATCCACATTTCAATTAATCGTGCACTATTGATTGAAATTCCATATTTATTAATTGCTCAAATAGGGCTGAGCCATACATATTTAACAAGATTTAGCAAGATTGCCATTCAAGGAAACCACACAGATGGCTTTCCGAATGTCCAACAATTGTTCATCTACGTGTAGCCCGCCCTTCTGAGATATTTGTCAATTTTGTTTTTAAACACATTCATGCTGCTTGGCTGTGAAACAACACGTTCACACGTCGTGGTTAAATAATGTTTGTTCTTTCAGTCATTATCAGCCCACAACTCGCTGGTTGAGCCATCGATGCGAGCCGCCCGAGCGTTGTTACAGTTGTAACAACTTGTCACAAACACAATATTTGCAGTTGAACGCAGTTGGACGATAACAAATCCTGAATTTCAGTTAAACTTCTACATGGCATAACCTTTTGTACTACATAGTGTATATGTTGCAAGTTTCATTCACGAAACATAAAAAGTGGTTGCGTGAGATGATATTATGTGGGCATAGCAAAACAAAATTATTGGCGATTAAAAAGTAGTTTTTGTCAACCTTTCGTTAATTTCTTCTTCTTAACTCCTGATGTTTGGTCAGTGTATCCGCTGATGGACGTCCAACCAACTACTGTCAAAGGTGACGCTTTCGTAAAACAACTTTGTGACAACGTGCCCCTGTATACAAATCTTTCAGATCGCGCATGATCGCATATTTATATTTCAATTTAGGCACGTCTACTGGGCGTTTGTATTCAGCTGAAGGATGGTGTTTGGTAGATGACCAAGAGATAAAGTATGGTAATTTGTTACTGACGTACCTCGTTGTCGATCTTAGTCTTCCGCTGGCGGGTAACGAAGCCATTCAAGTCGTGGATAATCTGGAAAGTCGGGTAGCTCATGTGGATGCGACCATCTGAAGGCAAGTTTAATATTACAAAGATGAACATCAAACTTATTCATACATTACGTAAAAGGCAGCCACAGCAAGTACTTATGGCTCCTTGTACTACCCAATCACAACGAACATAAATGTCTCTGTCATGGCCTTTTACGTACGAACCTTCGTACGAAGTGTAGTTCGTAGTTACGTATAATTGTTCGCCACGCTATGTGTGTTTTCGACTATTGTTCCGAGATACGTAATCTTCATCACACGTCCACAAAAGTTTGTTCGTACGTACATCCCCACCAACCGGGAGAATTTATAATTTTAATGTAAGAATCATCCCCATGGACGGCCTACTAAATTTTAGCCAAGTATATGCGAATCTGACGGAATTTTGAGGAGAAAAACAAACATTCACACACACAAACGGTTTTATAGTATTAATAACTCGGTGACACATTGAATATAATTTGCTTGTATAATTAAAGATAACACTACGACGTGTGGCTCACCCTCTCCGGAGTTGTTCCTTTTTGTTATCCTGGTTATCCGGGGTATTCGGGTAGTGAGCCATCATAAAATAGTCGGATTTGAGTTGCTTTATTGATTCGAATCATAGATAATTAGATGTTGACATTAAGCACCATCTGCTTTGAGAACCAGTTGACGACCCATTACATTTCAGCAAGATGTCAGCCGCATTTGACGAACGTACCTCCGCTGCAGTTGATCAGTTTCGTGAGAATCGGGAGAGTGTTGCCAGGAAACACGTAGTTAGGAATCTCGTCCGTGTTCACCAGACCAACGACGGTGGGCGCTTAAAAGGAAAGTATTCCGCGTGTTGTAGGTGAACGTCAGTAGAATTGTCGAAACATCAGATGCGTGCCTGTGGTTGATTTTGATAAAACACTTGCCATTGTTATCTAACATGCATGAAATGCATGCGAACGTACAATTCATGCATGCTAGATAACAATGGCACGTGTTTTACTGTAAAACAAATTCAACCACATATTAACAATTGTTCGCAATTTTTGTTGTTGCAATTTTGAATTAAATTGTCTTTTGTGACTGCGCTGTTGTTGTAAATGCATAACAAATGGTAGGTACTCGGAATAACCCGTGGCGCCTCAGGTGATTAATATAGTATACGTCAACGCATGGTCAGTCGCGTTCGAAGTTATTAAAACGCCCGATTTCTATTGTTGGAACGCTGTATTTTGTGCTGAAACTAAAGCTTTCCGACTCTCTAATTTGAAATACAAAGTGTACTTCCGCTGACAATCGATCCGGCGATACATTGCGTTTATACAGGGACGATGTCTAGCGATCAAAAACATGACTATTGTGGTGTTTTGGAACACGGTCCCACCGCGTCCCACCTACCCGTGTGGATTGCAATGCGCACACTGATCTGTGCAGCTCCGAGTGCATCCGTTCGGATCTTATTGACGTCATCAAGCAGTTCAAGAGCAAAACGCGCCATCTTCTGGGCCTCTGCGTGTGGCCCAATGGCCCCCATTCCTGGCGACAACAAGACATGCATATATCGAGAAATAAGTCAGAGAATTACAGACCAGTGAGCTCAACATCAGTGATTTGTCAATTATTAGAAAGGTTAATTAAAGATCACATGGTGGACTTCCTCGTTAAGCATAAATTATTAAATCCATATCAACATGGATTCCTAAACGCGAGGTCATGCTTAACAAATATGTTAAGAAATCACTAAGTGGATAGAGTAGGGATCACCAGTAGATATTATCTACTTAGATTTTCAGAAAGCTTTTGAAAAAGTGCACATCAAAGATTACTACTTTAATTAATAGCCCATGGTAGTTGTAGTAGATGGGGAGGTTTCAAACTGGAAATCAGTTTTGAGTCGTGTACAACAAGGATCAGTATTAGGACCTTTATTATTCATAATATATATATATATATATATATATATATATATATATATATATATATATATATATATATATATATATATATATATATATATATATATATATATATATATATATATATATCAATGACTCGGACAATAATATAGCAAGCAACGTACTGAAAGTTGCAGATGACACAAAAGTGTTTAGAAAGATTAAAAATGATGGTGATAAACAGTATTTATAAAACGATATAGACACAGTATTTAAATGGGCTGAAATTTCGGATGTTATTCAATTTTGGGAAATGTAAATGCCTACATACAGGACACGGGAACTTGGACGTAAACTATAAAATGGAGATACTGTTATATGTACTGCTGTAAAAGAAAAGGAGTAACAATAAGTGCTGTTATGAAAGTTTCAGAGCAGTGTGGTATTGCAGCTGCCAAAAGTAATCAAATTCTTGGGTTGATTAGTTGACATATAACATACAAGGAAACACAGCTAATTATACCGCTTGAAAGAATACAGAGGAGAGCAACTAAAAGTACTCGTTCTCACGGAGGACAATCAATGAATGAAACAAGTTATCTACAGATTGTGTAACTGCTAACAGCGGGAATATATTTAAAAACAAGGTTGACACATATCTCAGGAGGGCGGGTTACACATAGATGAAACATTTTAGTATCTCAATAAGTCAATGGCTTACTTGTCCACTAGCCGTCTGGGCCTTTGCCTAGGATGGTAATCTTGATAATTTTTGTTAAATATATTAATTGGATGTGGGTAAAACACATTCGTTGCTCTCCTCTTTATTTCTGAAGACCGGGGTGAGGCTGGCACTAATGCCGGTCGTCGATTTTTGTCTTCGTTCTTCTTCCGTCACTGTTCCCGTTTCATTGCCATCTCCACCACCCGTCTCCTCCCCTCCCCCGTCCCTTGTTCTCGTTCTCCACTCCCCTCTTAATACCGCCAAATCATGTATTGTTTCTTAAACGCAAGCTCGACTGATATAGTAGAATAGGAGCGGCCAACATTGACCTTATACGTTTTCTCGCCTGTTTTATATTTTCATGACAAACAGGTTTGTTTGCCGTCACAAATTCGGTTAAGATATTAGGATTACAGTAAGCGTGAAGGTCACAATTTAACTGTCAGGTTCATAGAGGTGGACCCACCTGAGATAACGATCGGCGGGTACGTGTTCGGTTCGGGCGTGAACATACCAAAACGGTCAACCAGCGCATTGAACATTGAAAGCACTTCTCGGGTGATGGACGTGATCTACAAGACGCAACAAGTACGTATATTTTCTGTGCAACAAGTACGGATATTTTGTTTGCGTGGTTCAACACGTTTGGGCGACCAGTTAGCATCCAGTTTATACTGTGTAACATGACTACGATATCAATCTTTGTAATAGATGGAGGAAGTAGCAAGAAGGTACAGAGGAGATTTTAACTGGAACAGCAGCTTGGAGGAGGGTGAACGGTATCATTTGGGCAAGAAAGTTGAAGAAACAGCTAAACGGAAAAGTGTTGGACTCCTGCGTGGTACCAGCTTATGTGTGTATATGTGGGTTGGTACCACTTGCGCTGACAGTGACAGTGACACAGGAAGAGAAGCCACAGGTAGCAGAGAACAACTGGGTTCAGAGAATAATGTAAAGTTAAACCAGAATAAAAAAAAGAGAAGACACTTGAGGATGAAGGTAGTGGAAATCAGACTGCGATGGGCTGGACACACGCAGAGAATGAATGAGGAAAGACTGACAAAGAGAGCATGGAAAACAGAACAGGGTGGTAGAAGGAGAACAGGAAGACCGAAATTAAGATGAAGTGAGAGTGTTAAGAGAAATATCGAAAGGGCAGAGGTGAGCAACCGAGACCGGAGAGAATGGCAGAAGATCGCGATGGATGGAGACAACTCGTGGCGAGGGCGGAACAAAGTGGGTGGGTGGGTGGGTGGGTGGGTGGGTGGGTGGGTGGGTGGGTGGGTGGGTGGGTGGGTGGGTGTGTGAGCGTGCGCGTGTGTCTGTGTCATCACCTCCGCAGCGGTTCTGTCGTTGACTGGTGGCAGTCCGGTGATGTGGGCGGTCAACACGGTGACGTTGGGCTCAAGCTTCGTCGGAACCGGCTCCTTGCGCGAGAGTTGTTGGCCGATCACCGGCGGAAGATTGCCAAACCGGAGCTCGTCCAAAAAGTCATCCAGCCGTTTCTTCTCTGTAACCCTGCTCAAAGCAACGATACATTTCACCATTTCATTTCTTAGTTACTCAGCAGCGGATCCAGGGGGGGTCTTAAGAGTCTCAATTCCCCTCTAGGCCATGGAGGGGGGTCTTAGACCCCCCAGTGTCCGTGACAAATATTAGCAGCTGGCTAATATTAATCCTTCTGTAAGTAGAACGTAGACACATGTGTCGTCCCGTCCCTCCCCCTGCGGTTCGTAAGTAGAACGTAGACACATGTGTCGTCCCGTCCCTCCCCCTGCGGTTCGTAAGTAGAACGTAGACACATGTGTCGTCCCGTCCCCCCCTGCGGTTCGTAAGTAGAACGTAGACACATGTGTCGTCCCGTCCCTACCCCTGCGGTTCGTAAGTAGAACGTAGACACATGTGTCGTCCCGTCCCTCCCCCTGCGGTTCGTAAGTAGAACGTAGACACATGTGTCGTCCCGTCCCTCCCCCTGCGGTTCGTAAGTAGAGCGTAGACACATGTGTCGTCCCGTCCCTCCCCCTGCGGTTCGTAAGTAGAACGTAGACACATGTGTCGTCCCGTCCCTCCCCCTGCGGTTCGTAAGTAGAACGTAGACACATGTGTCGTCCCGTCCCTCCCCCTGCGGTTCGTAAGTAGAACGTAGACACATGTGTCGTCCCGTCCCTCCCCCTGCGGTTCGTAAGTAGAGCGTGCGTCCAAAAGACTTCATTGAACTTGACAGTTTTATGGTTACATAAAGTATGGATATTTGTGGGATTAATCTGGGTAACCGCAAATTGGCTGAAACTGTAATCGTGGGAAGCTCGGGTGAATATCAAAGACATTTTTTGTTTACGTACTCTATTATGTATTCAACAAAAACGACACATGTTTTGTGACGATTCTGTGTACTCATAAAGCTGTATGATTCGGCGACACTCGTAAATGCGTTTCCAACGTCGTGTATTGCAACGCGCCGTCAAAATGAGACGAGCTATTTCACGTCCGGTTTACACGAGCGAATAATTTCCCAATTGGTCGGCCGACACAGTGTCGCACGGCATCGCGGTGCAAGAATCTGTCGTGCACAAGCCCTCGCTGGACCGATTATCGACACCAATTTGTCGCTACGACTGGTGTTAGCCACAATTATCCAGGCTCCGTGCTGTGGCGCCACCGTTTGTCGCACACATCATCGCCTGGATGCATTGTGTACTTTTCATTGTGACGGAAATTATGTATGCACCCAGATTCTGGGCGCATACATAATTAGCTAATTACGATGTTATCCGGGCATTTGGCTTTTTTCATAAAATAAGAGTTAACTTTTACCAGTTTGTACGATGCAATTCGAATTAACTTTAAACTTTGATTATATTGACACAACTGTCAGCTTGAAATACTAGGCAAACAATGTTTAGTGAAACATCTCGATAATGACGCTGATTGGCTGCTGGCGCTTCATGGGAACGCCTACACAAAATGGAGTGGTGACAGTGGGTAACAACGAGACCACACTACTGTGGCCAGACTCTCTTCTCGGCGAATTCACGAAAGCGAGCGAGAGTCGGATAAGCGAGACTACGACGGTGTTGGTGAAAATGTGGCTGGTCCCAATTTGGCCGACAGTTGGCCGTGGTATTAAAAAAGTGACCAATCAACCACCGATAGCAGGTGGACCCATCGGGACCTTTCATCAAAGTTCAAATCAGGAGTAGCGCGAATCAAGATCTAGGTCGCTGTGTTTACACACGTCACTCGTCTAAACGTACACATAAGTGTGTTATTGAAGCAAGTGCTACATAGCTAGTATACAAATCGCGTCGAGGACTTACTTCTAGCTACCTAAATAATACGTTCTCATTCGTTATCTCAAAGCAGTGGACGGCTAGTTCTACGTGGAAAGAGTGCGCAATGTGGGCAAACAGAAAGTTGCCTGTTCCAGAACTGTGTTAGAAGTACAGTACGATTTACTGACATTATTTGAAAATAAAGAATTGACTGTATAGAACTTCATTAGATGTGATGGGTGCCTACATAACATACTGTTATGGGAAATGTCATAGGCACCCAGATACTACTCGTGTGTCCTACTGACGAGGGCATCTGAACTTGAATTACAATAAATGAATACGCTGAAATGAATATGGTGGCGGCCGGATTGATTAGGCGGCCGTAATGGCGACACGACTTACCTGTTGGCCAGCATCACGCAACTCTGTTCGTATTCCTTCATTAGTTCGTTCACTTCCCACCCGATGACGCCACAGAGAGCGAGTATCACCAGCAGAACGACGCAGATTCCGCTGAGTCGGATCGTGTCGTACTCTTCCGAAATGCTTACCCGATCAATGATTGTCTGGCGCACGTTTACCGTCATCACGAACACTGCATCGATGTAGATTGTCATGTTGTCGAACCACCAGAGGGCGCGCTCGACACTCGGCTGGAGCTGCGGCGATATAGAAAGCTTCAAACTCCATCCTCAACTGATTTAGCCTATTGCAAATCCGGTTCGTTGATGTCCAAATGTGTAGTGTGTGAATAGTTTATGTAACATCCGCTGTCGATTTAATAAAAAATTACTAATGACTTTGTTCAAATTATCGAAATAATTTAGTTTACTCGTTAGATCTGGCAAGATTCAAAATCGTAGATATCCAAAATGATGAACACTGTGCGGGTCAACGCCGATCACATGACAAAGTTATGAAATGCCACGTACGTGAGTTTTTAGCGTTTCCATTTTCAGTTCAATTACTGTTTCACTAGATTTTAAGTAATTTAATAGTTTGTCTGATGATTTCACAAAGACTACATACAAAAGTTGCACAAACGAAATAGCAGGTTTGATTTTCCGCAAGACGAATTTGAAATGAGACTAGCAAAAAATCGAATTGAGGACGAAACTTTAAGAGAATTGAGGACGGACCTGTAAGAGAACTGAGGACAGACCATTAAGGGTCTCCTGGCTCGTCTCGTTTTTTATTCTTTTCGCGAAAAATCAAACCCACCTACTATCCATTACGACATGCTAGCTCGTTTGTCAACTGTATTATTTAGTTTTGGTGAAATCATCGGACAAACTGGTACATTATTTTTGACCGGATCCGGTCAAAATTCGGCGAAAAAAAGACAAAAGTGACAGGACTGTATATAATATGACATAGGGCTATTTACACTTTCGCAAATTAGCCGATCTAATGATCAAAGTCAATTATTCCGATCATTTTTGTTTACTTAACTACGCACTCTTATATTAAGCCAACTGCGCCTATCACTTAAACCAATTACACACTGCACGTTTGAACAACAACATACCTGATTCGCGATGGGCTAAATCAATTGAGCAGGGAGCTTTAACAGTTTGTAACGAATGGCTTCTTGGAGTTGCTTGAATGGCAACATTGTTAAATCTACTTAAAGCTGCTTCCTCAAATGGTTCAGCCCATCGCGAATCCGGTTTACTTATGTCCATATTGTAGTGTGTGACTAGTTTAAGTAATGTGCGCAGTCTGTTTAATACAAAATCATTAAAATAATTGAATTTAGTTGTTAGATCTGGTAAGGATAAAAATATTGGACATCCAAAATTGTAAACACTGTGTGGGTCAATGCCGATCATGGGCGTGACTTCCATCCTCTCGCCGATCACATGACAAAGTTAAAAAATTTACCAAGGAAGACAAACGTGATTTTTCAGCATTTCGATTTTCACTTTAGTTAATGCTTGAAAAAGCATTAATTAATTTAATAGTTTATCTGATGATTTAAAAAATAACTACATACAAAAGTTGCACAAACGAGCTAGCATGTTGCAGTGGATACTAAGTAGGTTTGTTTTTTCCGCAAAATTAATTTGAAATGAGACTAGCAAAAAAATCGAATTGATTAAGCACCTTTAAAGTTTGTCATTGCATTTCATCGTTAGCGCGTGTGTAATTGACCGGCATGTGTGGAAGCGCTAATGTACACATATCACTAACTGACCCATTTTGCCCGGCTTTGTCCTAACTGCCTGGCGAGAATTGCAAAACGTACCAGGTTCTCGTCCTCCAGCACTTTCATTTTGGAGATCTCATTCCGCATCTGCTTTATGACGTCCGCCAGCCGCTTCTCTTTCGTCACGTAGATATGGTAATTATCTCGGAGGAGGTCCGAGTATTCGACGGCGGATTTGAAGGTGATGTCGGCGGTCGCCTGGCTGTCAGTGAAGTCCCAGTGGTCGCTGCGGTTCCGGAAGCCGCCGATCGTCAGACAGACGACGCCGTAGGCCCGCTCTAAGCCGAACGCGTCCTTCGCCTCCATCGCTTGCTGCGTGAGACAGCGCGTCAACAATGGACACATGGGGGCATGAACGCCAACGCACGCACGCACGCACCCACCCACGCACGCACGCAGACAGGGACACACGCGTGTTCGCACGCACGCACGCACGCACGCACGCACGCACGCACGCACGCACGCCCACACACACACACACACACACACACACACACACACACATACGCACATACGCACATACGCACATACATACGCACACGCACACGCACACGCACACGCACACGCACACGCACACGCACACGCACACGCACACAAACACACACACACACACACACACACACACACACACACACACACACACACACACACACACACACACACACACACACACACACACACACACACACACACACACACACACACACACACACATACACAGTTCTATGCTTTCGCATTACATTTGACACTCGTACAACATACGTGTATGGCATGGTAGACATAGTTCTAATTTCATCAACATAATTACGGACACTAGACGCCCATCATATGCGATACGCTTTACACCCAGTTAAAGGTAATGTGTCAATATTATGACTTCAGTATTGCTCCCAATTCGAAGATGAAGGTTTTATACATTACTTAATAATAATAATATAATATGTGCGAATGCTTCGTGAAACCAGCCTAACATCATATATAAAAAAATTTGGAGTGGCAAAGTATGTTCAAGTGTTAATTTGCCGTTATATAACGGGAATAACATACTGTTTGTTGATGTCACTAGATATATATATATATATATATATATATATATATATATATATATATATATATATATATATATATGGTTAGGGAGACTCATATCAAGGCATGATGTATGCTGCTAACATAAGAACCACCCTGTTGGTGAATGGATAATTTTAATACAAATTTGTAGTAGCACAATAATTATTGTAATAAACATTATCTAATTAGTAATTCAACATACAGTGTATTATTTCCTAAATGGAGCGATAAAACGCTGGCGCATTGCAATAAAGCAATGGCGACGACGCGGAGCGGTGGCGTCATTTTATCGCATCGTACCATAGTGGTGACACCAATCAACGATTCTAGAAAAAAAAGTGTCACAAACCTGCAGTGCGACAAGGTCTTCGTACATGATGCTAGCCTCGGGGATGTTGATCGACTTGACAAGCCTGCGTCAAACCGGCATGATATTATTTAGGGGAAAGGATGGTAAAGTGGGTCACTTAAGCATGAATTTACCTACATTTGAATTGTTTGTGTCAAAACAGTTATTTTATATTGGCTACGTGTATGCATAAACACGACAATCTATCTCAGTAAATACTATAAGTCAAATGTATTTTAAAAGGAGACTAATTTTGGTTTCAACGCGTGCATTCAAATAAAAAATGTACATTCCGCTAAATATAAAATTTCTTTATACGCAGCCCATTTTTATCTAAACACCCTGACAATTTATGAAAACATGCACTTTGTAAGACACGCCAAGTAGTTTGAGAAAAGTGTCAAAAACACAAATGCGGGACTCACGGTGTTGGATTCGCGCCTAGCTGGCATGTACGACGTTGTCTAGTGTCCCCTTGCGAGTGCTTAAACACTACTAACGTTGATTTGGCTGCAATGCTATAGAGCTATGATCGTGGGGGCCCACTCTGACCGAGGGGCCCACTCTGACCGAGGGGCCCACTCTGACCGAGGGGCCCACTCTGACCGAGGGGCCCACTCTGACCGAGGGGCCCACTTTACCGTCGCTTACCATATATGCCAAGTACGTAGTTCATACCAGAAGGCGCAGCATTTATAGCGAACACAAACAAAATATCACAGTGCGGCTAGGCTGAGGCAAATGATACGTGCCTAGTGTTCAGACATGATTGATGCGAGATAACCGGTTTACACGAGCGATTTGTGCGCCAACTGATCGGCGAGCCGCACGATATCGCGCAGCTAAATTATTTGTACATTTAGACGAGCGACGTGTCCAGACATTATGCTGACTAACTCCCGATTTCAGCTTGTACGAAAGGTCACGGCGGGCGCACCTGTGAAAGGTCACGGCGGGCGCACCTGTGAAAGGTCACGGCGGGCGCACCTGTTGTCGGTGGCGATGGTCACTGATTGGCCACTGCTTCAAAATCGTGGCCGACTCTCGGCCAAATTGGGGTCATTCTCAATTCATCCACACATTGACCTCGCTAATCTAACCTCGCGAGGGTGTTTACACGACCAACTCTTGCACCACAGTGCGCGACACGGTGTCGGCCGACCAGCTGCGCAATTAATCGCTCATGTAAACCCGCCTTCACACTTCATCTACAACTAACTACTGCAATGGAGAAAGACGAACCACACTGACCAGTTCATCATTTCCGAAATGAGGCCGGAGTAGAAGGTAATCTCGCTGCTGTAGGTCACTGCCGTTGACGCTGACGCTGACGCTGACGCGTTGACGCTGGCCCGATGCTCATTGAGAATACGCTGGAAGTTCGACTTGGACTTGAGCTGCTCCGTCGGCATGTTGTCAGCAGGCCACGTGTCTAGTCCCACCAGAGAAATGTCCGTTTTCTGATGTGGTCACAAACACACTGGACTGGTCAGTTACTGTCGCCGTGTTTGTTCTTTGATACACGTGTACTGTAGTTGTGTATGCTTTGCGAATACAGGAATCCGGTTAAGCTGCTCTAATTGATCCTATATGTTGGTTTCCAATCAAATATTGCCATTGCAATTTACCCGTTATTGTGAAATTGGTAATTCATTTGTATCAGTGGTAATCGAACGGGAACAAAAGTAACGGTTTTAGTCTTATGCACCATCGAAGATTTTTTTTACCCGAAAATAGTCTGCGTTTCGACGATGTGTGCGAGTTACCTTTGAGCCGACAAAGCTCAATAACATATACAATCACCTGGGCTCAACACGTGATTGTAAACGGCTACAGAGGACTCTCGTTATGTTGGGACTTGGTCAAACTGTTCGATTTATCCGATATTCCTTCTTTCCACGGATACATAAAACCCGGGCCAGAACAAGGATTCAAAGTGGATGTTCCTAATGAACATATCGGGAGTCCGTATAGAGAGATGTCACTGTGTAGAGAGATGTCACTGTGTAGAGGGGTGTCACTGTGTAGAGAGATGTCACTATGTAGAGAGGTGTCACTGTGTAGAGAGATGTCACTGTGTTTGCAATGATACACATCGACTGTAGGCTAAGTATATTTTGTTAGTTCACAGTTATTCGTCAGATATCAAGTGCACTAGAAGGAAGAATACGAGGAAGGCCAAAATCAACACGGAGAAGGATTGTGGAAGTAGAGAGAAACTAACTGGGGTGGGTTCTTGGAAGATGACAGAGAATGCAGCTATATAGATCGTACGAAATGGCGGATGTTACGAAGTGGTCTTATGAACCAACTAGGGTGTGAAGTGGATACGTAAGTAAAAGTAAGTAAGTAAGTAAGTAAGTATCAACTGCACTACTTACTCCGTAGAGTTTGTCGAGATCGGACTTCGTCTTGCTCATTTGCGAGCTGAGAAAGAAGGCAGTCATGTCCCGCTCTTGCTGCAGGTTGTGGATGACGTCACTGAGTCGCGCTGCGAACCTCACATTAACTCGCAGGCGTTGCCCGGCCAGGTGTGCCCGCACTTCCACGAAGAGAAAGCTGGTCGACAGACACAGCAGTAACGTCACGGGCAATATACAGAAGAGCAGGGTGATGCGTTTCTGCTTGTCGAAGTGTCCGCTGTTCACTGCGATCGCTGCCAAAATAGGAACGGAAACTGCCAGACTGCCACAAAGTTAGAGTATTAATATAATAGATAATGACATTCTTTTTTACTTATTTACTCAAAGAATAATAAACGTAGTGGTGTATGTTTCACCGATTACGGTGCTGTCGGATTACAACATTGTAACTGAATAACACCGTCACTCGTGTACGTTAGATTGCGCTTTCTGTCGTTATCAGTTGGGACTACGTCTGCTCGCTTGGTTCACATTGTAGCATTCCTCTCCAGGTTATATACGTATATAGCCAATAATGATGCACGAAACATTGCTGTACCACATACGACAGTCATAGCGGTTGCGGATTGCCTTGTCGCGTCCTTGTTATAAAATCATAGATGGTCTTGTTATAAAGTCATAGATGGTCTTGTTATAAAGTCATAGATGGTCTTGTTATAAAGTCATAGATGGTCTTGTTATAAAGTCATAGCTGGTCTTGTTATAAAGTCATAGATGGTCTTGTTATAAAGTCATATATGGTCTTGTTATAAAGGCATAGATGGTCTTGTTATAAAGTCATAGATGGTCTTGTTATAAAGTCATAGATGGTCTTGTTATAAAGGCATAGATGGTCTTGTTATAAAGTCATAGATGGTCTTGTTATAAAGTCATAGATGGTCTTGTTATAAAGTCATAGATGGTCTTGTTATAAAGGCATAGATGGTCTTGTTATAAAGTCATATATGGTCTTGTTATAAAGTCATAGCTGGTCTTGTTATAAAGTCATAGATGGTCTTGTTATAAAGTCATATATGGTCTTGTTATAAAGGCATAGATGGTCTTGTTATAAAGTCATAGATGGTCTTGTTATAAAGTCATAGATGGTCTTGCGGTTTCCCTTAAGTCATACGGATTTTCTTAAATGTTACTTCCTTACGGGCGTAGGAGACATTCCTTACGGAAAATAGTCCTTTCGCTGGTACTTAATTTCCTCATACTGTAATAACGCATGGTTACCCAAATAACAGTCGGTTACAGGACAGTATTAAACACAAAATATTGATTAGGGGTAAGCATGATTGCCCTGGTACGTAGCTAGCTAGCGGTCGGTTGCTGGCATAGTTTTTTCTCTATACCCAATATCCAGAAATGGCAACGCCACCTAGCGGCAACTAAATGTGTCTAGTATGGACGGACTCACCTGCCTCACTGAAGTTTTCACCGTCTCGTATCTTGCGTGAGGTTGTGCTGCTTAAGAACGAGACCTCGTCACCGGGCAGCTGGTCTAAATCCGGCTCAGCCATGGCGTCTCGCTCCGACCCCTTGTCTTGTCTGTAGACGCACGCAGACAGTGGCGGATTAAGACATTCTTGGACTCTATATACCGGGCAATTTCGTGGGCTCTATAGTTAGACCCGCCCAAAGGTCTTCAAATGAAAATATCACCCACTAGAATGACATAGCTGTATAGAATATGTGAACAACGAGTACATGAATGTATCAGTAACGCTAATACAAGAGCAGTGCTACACTAAAAATTAAATCATTGCAAGAAATCGCGGATATAGTCGTGATGTACGGTAATGATGTCGAGATCGACTTACATCTAACGTATTTCACACATTAACGATGCGTATTCTACAGTTTTACCTCGTGTATTTCCCATCGTGGATTAATGGTAGTCTTTAATATGTTTCAATATTGAGAAAGATCGCACGCCTTCGCAGCTGAAGCCGAACATTGATAGTTAGAGAACCGCGGGGCAATGTGAACGTTGGGAAAACCGGTGATCAGCTTATTTTTTTACTCAGCACCTGTCTATTTTGTGAACAGACGGAATTCTTTCCCAAAGTCAAACTCGATATATTTATCTTGATAACGCCTGAGTTATTAACACTTGGACGTGATATCGCAGTCGGCGACCGATCGAATATCGGTCACCGTACCGTCTTCCGTTTCTCGATATCGGAGTTTAGTCGGTCCACAATCACTAGATGCGTGTTGACTCGGAAGTCCTTCCTACAATCGCCCACTCTAGCGCCCTCTCATGTTTCATCACGGAACAACTTGTTCTTCATTGTTCGTTTGTTTTCCTTGTCGTAGTCAAGTTTTGATGCAGCGGACTTTGCTTCATCCTTGAATCGGTTGAACATTTCTGAATCATGCAGAGAGCGAATCTGCCCCAGCAAGGCAGCGTAATGCAAACCCACTAACCTGGAGCTCATACTTGCATTCTTGACTCGGTTCAAGGCGTCCAGGATGTCTTTCCACACGACACAGGTGAGAGCTGTACTCAGAGAGCTCAGTTTGTTCACCAAAGATTTCTCTTCGAAGACGACGAGTGGGTGTAGGGTTGAACATGCAACTATCGGGTGAACTGAACGTTTGTATTGTTGTGTGAAGTCGCTGGACGATGCCGGACAACTTGACCGGATCAGTGCAGGATTAGCCACGGCGGTTCCAACTAGAGTTTAACAAGATTTATCAAGATTACCATCCAAAGCCATAAGCTCCAAAATGGCAAGTGGACAAGGAAGTCATTGTCTTATCGAGAGTCCAACAATTTGATCATCTATGTATAGATAAAAGATATCTGCCAATTCTATATTTAAACATATTCACACTACTAGCATTAACACAACCATTTGACAGTTTGTTCCATTCATTTATCTGTGAAATATGTACTTTGTCATATCCAACATACACTGTTCTTTTACTAAAGCAGCTTTGTGCCCAGTGGTTAGATTTAGGTTGTGCGCTGCGCATGGTACCAATCTAACAAAAAGTTAATCTGGTCAAATCGTTCTTCAACTCGAAAATAAGTGCGAGAAAATTCGGGAATATTCAGTCTGGAAAACCATGCTTCGATATTTCCGTGGGTCCCTGGCCTTCTTGGGC
Source organism: Lamellibrachia columna (assembly GCA_963662155.1). Lineage (NCBI taxonomy): Eukaryota > Metazoa > Annelida > Polychaeta > Sabellida > Siboglinidae > Lamellibrachia > Lamellibrachia columna. The sequence goes on from OY759272.1 coordinate 25,654,413, forward strand.
TCTAGGCACGTGCCTGTAGTGTCATTGGTTAATCCGGCACTGAACAAAGATAGGCCTACATTTAAGAAGCACCCAGCCACGCTGCAGTTGCTACGTTTCGCTCTTACATCAGTGGAATCCAACCATTGTTTATAGCCAGGTACTGGGGCGCCGTAGCGTAGCGGATAGAGCGTCGCGCTCTCAATGGAGAGAACCCGGGTTCGAATCCTCTTTATGCCGTTTCGAAGCTTTGGCAATTACACATGAAATTATACAATTGTAGTGTAACAAACCAAATACTTATATTTTAAACGGTAGGTGAATCTAAGAAGGTCTACACCAGGCCTGGTCTACACTCACCTCGGCTACGTCTGTTGATGTCCAAGCCAGGAACGTTTTCGTATCACTGTCCGTTATTGAGTGGATCGTCAACGAATGATCGACAAAACAGACCAACATGCGTTGATGTATATCTCTGACATGCGCACACCTGCCTTCCGGTGTTTACGAAGACGCACAATGTGAGGAACGGCTACCAAATTATGGTCAATCAAATCTCGCAATTCCATCGAAATGAATAGCATTGTTCAACAACTCGACTCCCCACTGTGTTTGGCTTTCGTGAAACACCACAGTTGGGGAGGGTGGCGAAGCAGCTCTTATTACAAAATTCCAAACCTACGTCCCCAACGACGGGGCTGACGCATTTCCGTCGTGTCTTTGTCTCGTTCTGACATTTTAATCTAGGAAACATTGCATTTCGTGGAGAGCACACACGATTCCAAATAATTTAATTTCTGGTTAATCTTCTCTGTTGTGTTATTGGTCAGAACAGTTTTAATTAATAATGCTACCAGTTGGTCAACATGATGGACAAACATGATTTATTTTTGATAATTAATTGGCACTCATGAATATTTCAGCTAACAGATGAGCGACATATCCCGTAAACAAAGTACCTACGTGCATGCATGTTTGCGTCGATCAGTTGGGAACGGGGGAATGTAATAAAATTGGAAATTCGCCACTTTCTAGATGGGCAACTTCATTCAATCTACACACAAAAAATACATAAACACCAGAGGAGAGAGAGGGGGAGATAGAGAAAGAGAGGGGAGAGAGAGAGGGGGAGATAGACAGAGAGGAGGGGAGAGAGAGAGGGGGAGATAGAGAGCTCTATCTCTCTGTGTGAGAGAGAAAAATCTCTCTCTCTCTCTCTCTCTCTCTCTCTCTCTCTCTCTCTCTCTCTCTCTCTCTCTCTCTCTCTCTCTCTCTCTCTCTCTCTCTCTCTCTCTGTTTCTCTCTCTCTCTCTCTCCCTCCCTCCCTCCCTCTCTCCCTCTCTCTCTCTCTGGATGAAATGTGACAGTGTTGAGAAATAGGGGAATATTAGTGAAGCTGAAAGTTAAGATGCACAAGACTGTGATAAAAGTGAAGCTGTCAGACGACGATTAAGAGTTACGAGTAGTGGAGGAAGTGTGTGCGGCTAGGCTGAGACGACATGAGCATGTTATGCGGTGTGAAAAAGAGAGGGCAGATAAAAGCGGCAATCAAAATAAAAGGAACAGAGGAAGAGGTAGACTAAAACTGGATACATACAAGACTGAATATTTGAATTGAAAGTTTTATTCAACAACAACAACAACAACAACAACAACAACAACAACAACAACAACAACAACAACAACAACAACATAATACAGGTGCATAATATGGTGTGCTGCTGCTGCTGAAGGGACATAGCTGAAGTCATACAACTTATAAGGTGCTATGCCCTTCTTAAACTAAATAAATGCAATACAAGTAAAAAATTAAAGTACAAAATGGCATTCACAATTCACTTATAAACTTATTACAGTGGTGCTTGTGCTAATTATAAATTAACTAATTGACATCACTTTCAATTAAAAGTTTATAAATATGCTGTAAGTAATGACAACATAAATGTTTTTTTAAATTGTGTTAAACTTGGCAGCTGAATTATTTCATATGTTAAACTGTTCCACGTTTTTATACCTTTGACAGTGAGTGACAGTAGTCTGAGGGTGGTGTTTGTGTTTTTAACATAAAACAGTTTGCTTTGTCTGGTAGTATACATGTGTACAGCTTCGGTTGGTTTAAAGAATGCTCGAACACGACCATTTAAAGAGTGATTATTTGCTTTATAGAGTATAATCATAGTCTTGTATGTCACTAAATCATGAAGTTAATTTTTGAGCTATGGAAAAATACAGATGTATGATCATGGTAATTATAAATAATCCGTATAGCTTTTTTCTGTAACAGAAATAGCTTCCTGGGTCTGGATGGATACGTACTTCCCCATATTTCACAGCAATATGACATATGTGGTTCAACAAGTGATTGATATAATGTGTGTAACGCTTGACAAACAAGAACATGCATAGTTTTATACAAAACTGCTATGCTTTTTGATAGTTTTGTTTCAACCATTTTTATTTGTTCTCTCCATATTAGGTTATCATCAATAGTTACTCCAAGGAATTTTTTATGTGTTACCTGCCTAATGTTTGTTCCATTCAAAACTATATGCACATCTGTTCTAGGTTGTTTTTATTGTTAAACATTATAAAATTTGTTTTATTCACATTGAGCGATAATTTGTTCGCTCTGAACCACAGGCCTAATTGTTTTAGTTCGTTGTTAACTACATTGGTTACATCATCAATGTTACTAGCCACGTAAAAGTTGTTAGTATTATCTGCAAATAGAATAAGATGAAGTAGTTTGGAAATATCGCACATGTCATTTATGTACAAGATAAATACTAATGGGCCAAGGATTGATCCTTGCGGGACTCCACACTTGATTTCCTTGAGTTCTGAGTTACTGTTATTGTAGCATACATATTGTCTACGATTGGATAAATAACTTTTTATCCATTCCAAAGCCAAACCCCTTATTCCATACCATTGCAATTTACTTAGCAATATGTTGCGGTCAACGGTGTCAAATTTACTTAGCAATATGTTGTGGTCAACGGTGTCAAAAGCTTTTTTTAGATGGATAAAGACACCAATCGTACTTTGGGATTGATCCATTGCAGAAGTAACCTTTTCGACAAATTCAGTTAGAGTTAGTGAGGTGGAATGATTACTTCTGAAGCCATACTGTGCGTCTGATAGTATGTATTGTGCTTCAATGAAAGATATTAGCCTTTTGTTGTATATTTTTTCAAGTATTTTTTTAAAATTGGGATAAAAGAGATAGGTCTATAATAAAAAAATTAAAACGATCACCTCACTTAAATACAGGAATGATTTTTACCAATTTCATATCATTTGGAAATTATCCGCAGATCAATTATCTGTTAAAAATGTGGTTTAGCGGTTTTACAATTTGCTTTATTACATGCTTAACTGTTTTCATGCTGATCTCATCGTGTCCATATTAAGTTTTACTTCGGCACCCAGATACAATGTCAAGTACTTCTAGCTCAGTAACTATCACATTGATTGTGATACGTTACTTTTTACGAAGTCAGTCGGCTTTGTTCCGGGGCAGGGTTCTATAAGGTTTGATAAATTGGTACCTATGTTAATAAAGAATTTGTTGAAATGGTTAGCTATGTCTTTACTTTCTAATACTACTCGGTTTTTACCAACACGAAATTCGTTGGAATATTTTGTTTCAGATTTTCTTTTACCTATTATGTTGTTAAGAATTTTCCAAGTCTCCCTTGTATTAGTTTTACAATTTTCGAGTTTTTTCCTGTAATAGTTCTTCTTTCCTAGACGTAAGGGTTTTGTTAACTTGTTTTTGTAGTTTTTGTAGCGATTTTCTGTTAATTCTGACTTACCTTTTAGAAACGCTAAGTACAGGTTATTTTTCTCTATGCAGGCTTTTTTTGCCCTCTTTTTAACCAAGGTTTATCACTCCGTTTTGTTTTTCCTGTATACCTTGTTATTTTGACAGGACAGGCATCGCTGTAGGTATAACTTAGTACTTGAGAGGACAACCATCGTTGTAAGTATTACTTAGTACTTGAGAGGACAGTCATCGCTGTAGGTATAACTTAGTACTTGAGAGGACAACCATCGTTGTAAGTATAACTTAGTACTTGAGAGGACAGTCATCGTTGTAAGTATTACTTAGTACTTGAGAGGACAGGCGTCGTTGTAAGTATTACTTAGTACTTGAGAGGACAGTCATCGCTGTAGGTATAACTTAGTACTTGAGAGGACAGGCATCGCTGTAAGTATTACTTAGTACTTGAGAGGACAGTCATCGCTGTAAGTATTACTTAGTACTTGAGAGGACAGTCATCGTTGTAAGTATTACTTAGTACTTGAGAGGACAGTCATCGTTGTAAGTATTACTTAGTACTTGAGAGGACAGTCATCGTTGTAAGTATTACTTAGTACTTGAGAGGACAGGCATCGTTGTAAGTATTACTTAGTACTTGACAGGACAGACATCGTTGTAAGTATTACTTAGTACTTGAGAGGACCGTCATCGTTGTAAGTATTACTTAGTACTTGAGAGGACAGGCATCGTTGTAAGTATTACTTAGTACTTGACAGGACAGGTATCGTTGTAAGTATTACTTAGTACTTGCATAAAGCGCGAGAACGCTAAATTAGGGTTTGACTCGTTCACTACAATTTCCCAGTTTATATCATTTAGGTCGTGCTCAAGTCTGTTTAACGAATCTTCATCTAATTTTCTTTTATATTTAAATGTTGGATCTTCATGGTTAACCACATTAGTGCTGTTGTCACTCGGAATGAAAATTGGCAGATTATCTGTAGCATCGCTTAAAACAATGCCGCACACTTTGTTTCTACACAGCTCAGAACAGAACATGTTGTGTATTATAGTAGCAGTCATGCCTGTTATCGGTGTTGGCCTGGTGATCAAGGGATATAACCCAGAGCTAAACATTTGATCAAGGAAATATTTTGATTCAGCTCGCTCTTCGCAGTGCAATAGATCTATATTGTAATCACCACATACATATAATATTTTACGGGTGAGATTTCCCAAAGAGAACATGGAGAAGTATGGGCGACATTCGAGAATACGGCGACCAGGAAGCAGATGAATCCACGTTGTCCGCACTCCGCACATTAGAATATGATTAATAAGATATGTAATAATGACATGTTTATTTACTCATTTATTCAACGATTGCGGCGCTGTCAATTAAAAAAACACCGTCACTGGTGCGTGTTAGATTGTGCACTACACAGATCTAATATGTAAGGCCAGATTGTATATGTAAATATATATATATATATATATATATATATTTACTCTCGATAAGCGATACGTATATAAACATGTCTCATTGTATATATATATATATATATATATATATATATTATATATATATATATATATATATATATATATATATATATATATATATATATACACACACATATATATATAATATGTAAGGCCAGACTTGTATATGTATATATATATATATATATATATATATATATATATATATATATATTTACATATACAAGTCTGGCCTTACATATTAGATCTGTATATATATATATATATATATATATATATATATATTTATATATACAATGAGACATGTTTATATACGTATCGCTTATCAAGAGTCCAACAAATGTATCATCTAGGTATAGCCCTCCCTTATCATACATCTGTAAATTTTATCCTTGAACATATTCACGATGCTAGCATTCACACAATCATTTGACAGTTTGTTCCATTTGTTTATCGTCCTATGTGAAAATGGGTACTTCGTAATGTCAAACCTACACTGTTCTTTTACTAATGCAGCTTTGTACCCTGTGGTTAGATTTAGGCTTTGCGCTGCACATGGTATCCATTCAGCAAGAAGGTAAAACTAATCAAACCGTGCTTGATTTGAATAAGTGCGGGCATATTGCTTGCATTTTCGTAAGTCTGCGGGGAATTCGGGAATATTCAGTCTGGAAAACCATGCTCCGATGTTTCCGTGGGTCCCTGGCCTTCGTGGGCCCTAGGCACGTGCCTATAGTGTCATTGGTTAAACCGCCATTGAACGGCGATAGGCCTACATTTAAAAAGTAACCGATGTATTTTATTATTGGGAATACAAAGTACTATGCGAAGCAAAGCAGCAAAAAACAGCTAGAACAACTAAGTCAACTCTTTGAAGCATCCCGCCACGCTACAGTTGCTAAGTTTCGCTCATACATCAGAGGAATCCAAATTAACAGTTGAAATCAGCCCATGCGTAAATCCAACCATTGTTTATTGCTAGGTGCTCATTTATGCCAATGGCTGAACTAAGACAATGGGTACTGGACGAAATAGTCCAAACTTCGAATGGCAGTAAGTGTATAATACCCTGGTTCTCTCAATGGAGAGAAAAACGTATTACCGATGTGGTCCCTCAGACTCAGTCCAATTCTAAAAGTGTATCACTAGTTTGCTAGGTTTTATAAACAATACACATGAAGTGATAATAATGATACAATTGTAGTGCAGCAAACCAAATACTTATATTTTAAACGGCAAGTGAATCTATCGTGGTCTACACTCACCTCGGCTACGTCTGTTGATGTCCAAGCCAGGAACGTTTTCGCATCAGTGTCCGTTACTGAGTGGATCGTCAACAAATGATCGACAAAACAGACCAACATGCGTTGATGTATATTTCTGACATGCGCACACCTGCCTTCCGGTGTTTACGAAGACGCACAGTGTAAGGAACGGCTACCAAATCATGGTAAACCAAATCTCGTAATTACATCGAAATGAATAGCATTGTTCAACAACTCGACTCCCCACTGTGTTTGGCTTTCGTGAAACACCACAGTTGGGGAGGGTGGCGAGGCAGCTCTTATTACAAAATTCCAAACCTACGTCTCCAACGACGGGACTGACGCATTTCCGTCGTGTCTTTGTCTGGTTCTGACATTTAATTCCACGAAACAAGGCATTTCGTGGAAAGCACACACGATTCCAAATTAATTAATTTCCTATTAATCTTGTCTGTTGTGTTATTTGGTTACTCATGATTAGCTCAGCTAACAGATGAGCGACGTTTCCCGTTACACCCGTAAACAAAGTACCTGCGTGCATGCGGGTCAAGTTGTAGCATCATACGGGGCACGTTGTTACAGCAAAGAACGCGTGGATCACAAAGCACATGTCACTCGTACATGTTACATGTACATGGAATTGCAGTAAACAATATATTAGCATAGAGTTTATATTTTATTTTCAACAACAAGCTATAAATCACACGAAAATCATTGATGACTTTTGGAGAAATTTTATTTAAAAAAATACAAAACGGTCCAATCGTGGACACGATTTCTTCGATTGGACCACCCTGTGTCTTCGATTGGACCAATAGTAAAATGATTATATTCGTTTAAGCATAATTATGAATTGATCCGTAAGTAACATATAGTTTTCATTATAACAATGCTAGTTATCATTAGTCAAATACATCCACTCTACACAATGCCCCGTGTCTTCTTCGACTGGATCAACAAATACATTATGTAGACCACATTTGAATTAATACGTGAGTAAAATATAGCGTTTATGATAAATATAACACTAATCAATATTCAAATGAAGAGTTAACAAGGCCTAATGTTCATAGTTTTTCATCATTGGCTCCGGGATAGGCTAGCGGAAATGATCGACATCCTTAAGAGCCCATCAGAACATGTTCTGTTTTGCATTTGCACGCACTGGCACCTTATAATGTTTCATCATATCCATTACTCGTCGCGCTATGCCGGCATAGTGTCAACTACAATGTTAACAGTGCCTAATGTTCAGTCTTCTAGTTCCATCCACACTAGCGGATCAATGCGCAGGTGTCGGGTAGTGACTGACAACGGCTCTGGAATAGCTGAAATGATCTCCTGCAATTCGTATTCTGCGATGTCATCCTTCAGAGGCCATCGGAACCTGTTCTGTCCCACAATTTGCATGCACTGCACCACCACAGTGTTTTTGTCACATCCATTACTCGTCGCATTATGCCTGGATAGATTTTACCATCGTACAAAATGGCGCGTAATTGGCCAGTTCTGCGGTCTTCGATGTCCTCGATGAGCTGCAATCGACTAGGTTTGGGCGGATCAGAACTGTTGTGTGCTCTCGATTGAGATGCAGTGGTCTTTGAAGTACTGGGCTCTTCGGTGGATACAGGTCTAGTAGGCATAGCTTTCTCCGGTCCGACTTTACTTTGTTTAACTAGTTTCTTCGATTCGGCTTTGATTTTTTTTTTACATCATTGTTTTCTCAACCAAGTTGCTCTTGTAGGGACTGCAATTAAGCTCACATGCATGGGATATTGTTACTTTCCGTTTTCGGACCATAGCTTTTGTTACTGGTAGACGCGACAGATCAATAATTTCAAATTCAACTCCTTGCGCTGGTTACAGCCATGTCTAGTTGGCATCTGAGGTAGCATAGGCAGCGGTAGCGGTGGGCATAACTCTGGTACAGCGTCCGTGGCAACAGCTGTCAGCGCTGGAGCTGCAACAGTTGGGGTCAGAGGTGGCATAGGGTTGTGCTCTTGTGCAGCTTCCGTGATTGCATTAGTTACCGTTGCAGCAGCGAAGTCGGAGTCTTAGAATACGTATATGGTCAATGGCCACAAACCTGCCTTCTTGAAGCCACTAACAGCATTCTGAACGGATGCCGCTTTTCCGTACGCCACATTCAGAATTTCGGCGACATGCCATGTTGTGACTGGTCTGCCTACATGTTCTCTCATCCACATCCTCAATGCATCATCATAGTATTTCCCAAACGGTCTGAAAAAGGCCACATCCAAAACTGTACTCGGTGGGTCGTGTGTGGCGGAAGTGAGACCATGACCACTCCTGCTTCCCGAACCACCTCAATTGCAACCAAATTCATTTGTGGCTCACGTGGCCATCGAGTATGAGCGCAACAGTCTCCTCCTTCGTTGGTTTAACAAAATCTACGAAATGTTTCAGCCAAGTAACAAATCCCTCATTGGACATCCAGCCTTTGCCCCCGGAGGTCCACCATTTGTCAGTTCTATTTTCATCCTCTTCCGTTTATATATGACCATTGGTGGAACGTAGTTTCCAGCAGCAATTACGCACACTACGCAAGTTGAACTTTCGCCTCTCTCCTGGCTGGTCAGCGTCCCAACTTGTTTTCCCCACAAAGCCTTATTACTTTTCGCTGTCCATTTTGTACAGTAGACAGGCTTGTCTCGTCCATGTTGTACATTCTATGTGGTGTCAGTTTCTTACAATCATAAATGCCCTCAACTATTCAAAAAAGTCTTGTACTCTTGGCTTGTTAAAGCCTTGTGCCCTCGCCATTGTTGTGCTTTCTGGTTGCCGTAGAGATAGTTCAGGGTGACGTCTCATAAATCCATAGTACCACTTCTTCCCAGTCATGGCATCTATTTTCGAAAAGTCGTGATAAATCTATTTTCGAAAAGTCGTGATAAATGCCACTGCTTTCGGAAATTTGGAACGTCAGGCGACGTAGATCATCCATCGTCAACCTAAAATACCGTTCTTCTAAAGCCAAGCAATGGCTTACCAACTCATCTTCTAACTCATCTCCAAGGCAAGGTACTCCTCCGTGAAATTTGGTATCCTCATAGGCGTAAATGTTTTGATTTTTCTCATGCCGCAAGATTGCTGCCTTCGGTACATCATATGTTTTGCTGCATTTAACCCCACATTTAACCCCACATTTAACCCCACATCTGCTCTTCTTATTGCGCCATTAGCATGGGTCATCTCTGATGGATCCCATTTGCAGTACTTCTTTGTCATGATCAATGTATATCTATAAAATATAATCCAATTATAACTGAAACGTTATTGATGTTTGTTTTTATTTAGCAAATAAGGCTTCTTTAGTATATAAGACGCAGCCAATTTTGATTTTTATCTTGATATAGTTTCACAAAATTTATGTAAACCCTCATAAAATACCATGTCTCTGGTAGTCCGAAACAATGTAAATTTACCAGTGACCAAATTTGTTCTGTTACTAGTTCCCTCGATTGGACCGCTTAGCAACTTCCTTTATATGTGTTATTATAATTGCTCCCTTGTATAATATTACTTTCTGGTAATCAATAAACTGTGTTGGAATAATTACACACACATATATTTTTGATGGTATATCCTTAAGTGGGTCACTGGTCCAATTGTGGCAACTGCAGCGGTGCAATCGTGGAATTGCACGTGTTAACAATATTGTATTATCACAAGCAGACGACATCCATTTTAAAATTCGTATTATCGCCTCTTAAGTTGGGCTCCTATACTTGTGATGGACACACATTTTCGCCTGTAAGTATAATCAGGGGGTGCTGTACTGATAACTGATCACGCCTGATTATCATGTCGGCGGCATAGAAAACCTACTTTCGGTGCTACACATTAAACAAGTACCACTATTTCGTCAAAACTTACCGTGTCATCTGAAATGCCACTGATGAATGAGATAACCGATAGAGGACGCCACGGTAAACAGTAATATGGAATATACAGCACTGGTCCGATCGAGGAACTGGTCCAATCCCGGCAACTCTCCCCTAATTGAATTTTACACACTTATACATCTTATACACAGTGTTCATAAAAATGTAGGTGTTCACATCTTCATGTATTAAGTTTTTCATTTTTAGTTACCAAAGGGGACTCATTCCCCGGATTCTTACATAGCAAACAATTGTGAATGGAATATAAATTATTGAATCGGGTATTAAACTATGAATGGCAATATATATGTAATGCGACTTCAACAACACGCAATTATGCACTCGTGCAAACGCGCACGAACAACCAGATGTCAATCAATTGTGCAATTTTTATTAATTGCTCAAATAGGGCTGTGCCATAAAACAAATTTACAATATTGAAGAAGATTATCATCCAACAAATTTGCATCTATGTGCAACCTGCCCTTCTGAGATATTTGTTAATTTTGTTTGACGCTGCTAGCACTTATAATCAGCACACCAGGCTTCAAGAGTGAAATAAAGCGTTCGCACGTTGTGGTTAAATAAATGTTGTTCTTTCAGTCATTGTCAGCACACAACTCGCTGGATGAACCATCAACACGAGCCGCCCGAGCGTTGTTGCAGTTGTAATAACTTACCCCAATACAATTGTAACAACTTGCCCCAAACACAAATTTTGCAGTTGAATGAAGTTTAATTTAACTTCTACGTGGCATAACCCCTAGGCTTTGTACTATATAGTAGATATGTTTCAAGTTTCGTTCACGAATCATTAAAACTGGCTGCGTAAGATGATATTATGTGGGCATACCCAAAACAGTTTTAGATTGTTAAAAAGTAATTGTTGTCCACATGTCGTTAATTTCGTCTTCTTAAGTCCCGATGTTTGAACGGTGAGTCTGCTTGTGGACTTCCAAGTACTGTCGATGGTCACTCCAAATGGTTTCGTAAAACGCATATGTAACAACTTGCCCCTGTGTACAACTAGCTCCAGTCTGCCCTACTTAGCCGGTATTCACTTGTTGTTGAAATCCAAATAATAAATAGAATATGAGATGTTTCTTTATTTGGTCAAGGGTTCGAATCCCATAACTTCATAAGAGGTAGAAAAAATATTTTTTTGTCGTAATCAAGGCTACTCTTTTATTTTAGGGTATTTTTATTTTTGCATAAACTCAATTTCGTTATAAAAAACGCAATAATATTGACATGGAAATATAGCGCCAAAATGAATGAACCCAACCAGTGATGTAGGCCTACATAGCCTACATTTGATTTCCCCCTCATTGGTGGCCATGTTAACGTTTTTCTTGATTATCGGAAAACGTACCCATCAAAAATTATGAAACTTTTTACCTGCCACCATGACTGCTAAGTAATTATATTATAGTGTGACTTGCTCTGCTTTGATGTAACTTATCAGATGGAGGCTGCACTAATGTGAATATGTCCCCACCCCGCCCCCCCAAAAAAAAAATATACTGGTCTCCTGTCACTGTCATCTGGATTCTCAGGCGGATTAGACATCTTTGCATTCAGATAACGGTTTTGTCACTTTCATTATTTTTTTAGTTGGATTAACCTGGGATTTTACAATGTAGGAGACGAAACATGATAGTAGTAGTATTGGTTGGTGGTGGTGGTGGTGGTGGTGGTGGTGGTGGTGGAGGTGGTGGTGGTGGTGGTGGTGGTGGTGGTGGTGGTGGTGGTGGTGGTGGTAGTAGTTGTAGTAGAAAGAGTGAGGAGAAATGTCCACCTGCTGGGGGAATTAAGATGAAGGTTGGCGGCTTCAAGGGCGGCCACTGTTACCACAAACTATCAGATGCTGCAATCCAACAGGAACCCAGCGGGGTTAGCCGTGGGGTTTGGTTGCCACGGCTAAGCCAGGATGACTTTGACGGAGTGGTGCAAATCACACCTTTATGGTTGCTGGCAGTTTCCGACGCAGATGGCCGGCCAGGCATGAGCAAAATTCTACGGCCACGACTTGATAAATGCCCTGACCTAACATACATATATCTTCAAGCAAAATCACAGACAGAGATTCTTGCAGTTTCTGAAATGCGTCTACTTAGTGTGGCCAAAATGGAGCACTGTGGAATGGTTGCTTTAAAGAGCATGCTAGCAGAGAGGACACATGTATTCTTCTACACTCCGAAGTACATGAGAAAAAAAAAGGTTTGTGTTGGCAACAGTAATTGTCCTGTACAGCCTGTCACTACAAGTCACGTATGTACAAGCTGTATTCCGAAGTATACACGGGCAGTCGTGGTCGGAATCCGTGTGCTCCAAGTGTAGTCATCCATGTAGGACTACAAGATTCAACTATGGGAAACACAAAGTTGCGACACATTCTGGCCACAACAAACACACCTCACCCAAGTCGAAGTGGGATGCCACAATTACTTCTCAGTCCACGACTGTCGACCTACAGCAGAAGATGAAAAACCAGAGAGGTAAATGTCCTGCGTGGTCTTCCAGCAAGCGCACCAATCAATATCAGCATGGATGTCAGGTACCACTCAACAACCCTGAAAAACAGCTACGGTTGTGGACAGAGTGCAAGTCAAGCAGTGGGAACCACGATTGAATGGCAGACGGACAAGCATGAAATTATAGGTTTTCACTTGGAGAACAAGCTGTGCAAACTAGGTGCATCACTTCACAATCAAGTTCAAAATGTATCGTACCCAGGCCATCAAGGATGTACAGCCATAATTCGTGCGGTCGATCCAACCTCAGAATTTAAAATAGGCCGTCAAATCGGAGTGAGCTTTGCCCAGCAACAGGTCGGCAAAAAAATTGTTGCAACACATCTCATTCATACACAGTTCCGATATATCATGAGAGCATCTCTCTCATCCAGAGTGTTCCCGGGAGATAATGCCACGATCAGAGCTGAAAACAAGAAAATGTTTGCAGAGGACGTGAGAAAACGATGCCAGAAAATCTACTCAGATATGCACACACTTTATGCTGGTGACATTAGAATCATAACTACTAAGATGTCAAGCAACACTGGATTGTTATTCTGGCACACGTGAGAACTGCCACCGACATGGAATTGTCTGTCGTGGAGGTAAGCGAAACAACTGGTGGAAAAGGTCGCAGCATTTGAAGGCATGTGGCCTGACGCCACTGAATATGACAGATGAAGATCGAGCAACACTTCAAGGATTAATAGAAATGCGTCTGGGAAATTCAGCATTCCAGATGACATGACACAGACTTACAAGTGACAAGAATGAATCCATTAACCGATCATTCAGTGCGTCATTGTCGAAGAATGTTAAATTCAGTTGAAATGCACATGGACGAGTGTGATCAGTGATCAATCGTGTAAATTATGGAACGGGGAATTCAATGTTGCGCAATTTGGAGAATGTACATTGTCCTATAACGACAGGTGGACAGGTCGCTAGAGCTGTCAAACAAATCCAGCATGAGGTGGAGTACCAGAGACAATACAAACATCGATCATCGGTGCGTCGGTGCGTCTGCATATCCGTCATATCATCCTTATTCATTGCGATCACGAAAGTCTGCCGATCACAGTTATGCCAGCAGAGAGTAGATTTGACACATGTGAAACAAACAGAAAACAGAACACTTCTCAATGATTTTAACTTTCTATTTTCTCCCAGTTTAATCAGACAGACCAGCGACCATAATACATGAAACCGTCAACACACAATGGACTATGACTGGCACGTGGCGCCACCTTGTGAGCTATACATCAATCGACGTGCCATGACATCACTTAGCAGGGACTGACTGACACCAGTGCATAAGATCGAGTATGGCAGACGACACTTTGAGACATCGAAAAATGTTTTACTACTGCATACGATCGAAATACCTTGAATTGCAACGTGCACTCTGGAAATGGTGCATGACCAAAACATACATTTTGACCAACACAATACTGCCTGTTAATTGTTATTGATTGAATGTGGCTCCATAGTCATAGAGGTGTGACTTGCTGTAATACAGACTAGCATCTAAGTCAGGGTCAACACATGTCATTTTGTGTTCAAGCATATACCTAAACGATGCACTGTAACCGTTCTGTAGCCACGCTCAAACCGGCAATTAATCACACCGTAGTCACTGAATTTTTTTCTGCACCCTGTCCACAATTGACACTGCCCATTGGCAGACAATGTCACCTTTTCTTGTAATCTTACGGTATACTTTTTACAAAAATCCGCATCCATGTTTTCTGCTTCCGTTGCCATGACGCTCACAGTAGAAAAAATTGCTTTGCCTTTGGTGACCATGTCAACGTTTTGCCTGGTAAGAAAACCTGACCATCAAAAAAATTCGCAGCAACTGCCATCATCTCATTGACATGCTCACCAGCTTTTATCAAAATCGCATTCCTCCAGCTCTTTTGAAACGCCCCCACGTGTGATGCCCGTCAAATATTTACAAAAAATAGCCATGTATCCATTCGCCCTCGTGGCCCATAGGCATAGCCATAGGCATAGCAGAAAAATCCCCATAAATTCCCCCGCCAGTTAAACTCTCAAAAAATGCACTATTTCACAGCCAATAGCTTCTACAAACAAACCTGTGAGTAGTCCTGCTCAAAGGCACTCAAGTCACATAATACGAATTTATTAAGTTCCCATTTCACAATTTCATATGTCCTACATTCGTGTAAAACAGTAAACAGGAAGGTCAACAATGGTCTTACCACTGTAGGGTTCAGTATACAGTTATATTTCCTATTGGTGGCAATGTTAACGTTTTGCATAATTATAAGAAAACGTGACCATCAAAAATTCTTAAAGTTTTTACCAGCCGCTGTCATCATACCACTGACATGCTGGTCGAGCTTTGTCAAAAATTGACATTTCTAACTCTTGTAATATGCCTGTATGTGCTATACCCCTCAATGTTTACCAATGTTGGCATGAATTGCGACGCATTATAGTGGCCAAAAAAATCACAAATATCCTTCCGCCTATTAAAATCATCTAAAAATCCACAATTTCACTCTCGACAGCTTCCACCAGCAAACCGGGTAATGTCCCTGCACAAATGCACTTATGTCAGAACGTATGCATTTTTAAAACGTCCTATATACAAACTTACTATGCCCTACATGCAGTAATAGTCCATGAACGGTGGCGCCACATCACGGAGACGCAAGAGTCGGCTTAGAAGTGACTGGGCCACCATGCGACGCCACTGTTGCGGTCACAATCGATGAAGTTCTATTTTTAGAATAATGTCTATAATTACGAAAAGCATGGTTGACGATCAGTTTTTGAGTGAAGATCTCTGTAGTACATATTTTGCTTACAGAACAATAAATACGACACTGTCTTGAGTGGCCTCCGGGATTAAAATACGTATTTATTTTTAGATCCGCTGATTTTGTATTTTACTTTTTCCAGAAGCCAGTATTTGTATTGTTCATATTTGGTGTGCTTGGTCCTTGGACCTTGATCAAATACATACAAAAAAAACAACAACTTGTACTTGGTGAATTTTAACTGCATGGGAATGCACATTTTAGGATTTTAAATATTGGTAAAAGTAAAAATATACCTACTTAACTTAACCCATATATTTGCCATTTAATTCAATTTATTTAATTTAAGTTTTTTGATGTTTTTCGAAACTTTTGGTAATTGTGATTAATGTCTGCTGGTGTGTAAACTATCATCGCACATGGCCAAACTTTATTGTTTATGCACTTAGAAATGGTTTAGCTATGCACAGAGAAAAAATTATTTACATCACTTCGCACATTAATAAGAAGTTAATTAAATAAGCTTAATTGTCGAAACTGGGCTAGTTGAGCCACTCAAGGCCCAAGGGAGGGTTAGTTGAACAGCGGCTAAAGAATGAAGACGAGTGTTCTTTGCCCCAAAATACATCAAACATATTAGCAGTTAGCTACACTGGTTGCGATTGACCTATAAGTCTATATTAATTGTGTTGACTTATTATTTAAGCGCGTAGACTTGTCAGAGACACATTGTCCCATTGGGTAGACGTGTTGGCTGAGTTGTTATGAATTTTTTTTACAAGACCTACATAAATTATACAAATAAAGCATTTAAGCAACTTACACTACACTGTGGCTCAACTTACCCCACACCAAGTGTTAGTTCAACCAGATTACCAACCCTATTTGAATGATGTATATATAATTATCTATGCATGTTAGATATGTTATCTTGTTATAAAATGATCTACTAATAATAATAGTTTATGCGAGTAAAAACAATTTTGACTTAGGAATATGATTGCACCCTAGACATCAAAAAGAATGAAAAATGGCTCAACTAACACTGCCTTCTCCTACACTATCTGTCATTGACAGGTTGTATTGTGTATTTGGCCCTTTTGACATAGCATATTTAAATTTAACCTTGCATGTTTGAAATTTTAATACGACATATTTGTATTTGATCGAGTGTATTTGTATATGAAATTAAAAAATAGCGCTTATTTGTGTTTGCAACGTATCTGCATTTGATCCACAAAAGAATGTGTCCCAACCTTGGTGACAGACTACAAAGAGCAGACAACAGATCATATTACATATTACACTGTCATTGGAATTGAAACTCCAATCCAATTCCGGAACTGAAATTGGCATTCTGTTTTTAAAAAGAATTGAAACAATTTAATTGGCATTTTCTATTACTTCTATGTTGTGCATATCTTAACTGTTTGCCATTGTGTACCATATCTCAACTGTTTGCCATTGTGTACCATATCTCAACTGTTTGCCATTGTGTACCATATCTTAACTGTTTGCCATTGTGTACCATATCTCAACTGTTTGCCATTGTGTACCATATCTTAACTGTTTGCCATTGTGTACCATATCTCAACTGTTTGCCATTGTGTACCATATCTCAACTGTTTGTCATTGTGTACCATATCTCAACTGTTTGCCATTGTGTACCATATCTTAACTGTTTGCCATTGTGTACCATATCTTAACTGTTTGCCATTGTGTACCATATCTCAACTGTTTGCCATTGTGTACCATATCTCAACTGTTTGCCATTGTGTACCATATCTCAACTGTTTGCCATTGTGTACCATATCTCAACTGTTTGCCATTGTGTACCATATCTTAACTGTTTGCCATTGTGTACCATATCTTAACTGTTTGCCATTGTGTACCATATCTCAACTGTTTGCCATTGTGTACCATATCTCAACTGTTTGCCATTGTGTACCATATCTTAACTGTTTGCCATTGTGTACCATATCTTAACTGTTTGCCATTGTGTACCATATCTCAACTGTTTGCCATTGTGTACCATATCTTAACTGTTTGCCATTGTGTACCATATTGTGGCAGCAATTAAAGAAAGCTGCTCTAAAATATGATTATGTTATTTTTGGCATTGAATATGTCTATGCTCCGTTCACATAGTTTTATTCTTATATGGAATGGATAATTGGAATTGGTATTTTTAAGGTGTAATTGGAATTTATATAATGTAATTGACACCGAGTCTGCTGAAAGAAACATATCATCACGACACTGCTCAGACAACAAAACATAATATTCTCCAGTTTTAATAGTTCTTAATTGTTCTTATGTCAAGTTCACCAAAACTGTACAAGATAAACGGCACAGCTGCAGGTGGATGAGTCAGACAGTGTATTATTTTGTTGTATGAAGACTTTATATGTATACAGATATTAGCTATATCAGCTCTTTTGTTTAAAATCTTGCAGATTACATTTTCGCTCAAACTGCATTTTCTAAACAATTAATTCCCATTCACAGACATGGTGGTGCACAAGGCACAAATCACTACTTAAGTCAAACATGTTTGATAAAAAGAGCTTGTTTTAAGGCTACTTCTAAAATTGATGTAAATGAAAGGCACTGACTTCTTCTTGATAAGACACATGAATGTACTGATAACATTCACATACTATATAATATATATATATATAAAATACATATTATATAATATATATTTATTGTATATATATATATATATATATATATTATATATATATATATATAAATATATATATATATACAGTGCATAATATCATCTGCATAGAATACCCATATTAAAAAATATCTTAAAATAGTGCTATTTACAGTTATTTACATTTTACACATTTGCGTCATTTCTTCATGATAAATTCACGAACCTGAATCCACTATGGATGTGATTTGGGCACTACCATCATACGTCAAAGTAAAAATGAGGATGTTTAGTTATGTTTGTCATGCTCAAATCTACATTTAAATGTGAAAATTAACTTTAAAAAACATGGCAGTGATATATCAATTTGTCATTAACTACTTCAGTACTATAGCCCAACTTTGAACAATCCTCGACGCAACCAGTCCAGTTTCATATAATTGCTGCTGAACTTTTGTCTAGTAATTAATTCAAATGATACACTGATATAATTTATTCAGATTACTCAGAAAACATCGCTGGTGAAGTAACACGGCAAACTGGATTATTTTGTCACTCGATTGTCCTCAGCAGATAAAACTTAGGAATATTTCAAATGGATTTGTTTTCTGAAAAATCACCTTTCTTCTATACATTCTCGGTTCTGCCTTCACCAACAATATGCTAAAATTGTATCTAAAAAAATTGCACATATTAATTTTCACATGAAAATAACAGAGAAGTACTTACTTTAAATACAACTATTTCATTAAAAGGAACATCAGGTAAACCACAATAAGATGTAACATGGTAAAACCACCAAACAAAAATACATTTCTCTCATCCTGCACCTCACAGATGGGAAGCGTCATAAGCCGGTGGGGCACCCCTTCCATGTGACCAACAGGAAACTTCATTTGACAAAATTGTCAAAGAAATGTTTTGTTTCTCTGATGCACACTTCAGCAGTAATGTTCCTCTGAAGCATAGCACCACATACACAACTAAAATAGCACAAACACAAAGGTCAAAATGTCACAACATCAGACTTGTGGCACCTCTGAAAGTGTGTATTGCTTGTAACACTCTTCTTTGGTATACATGTTGCAGTGCACGATTTCCGTCACATTCAGTTTTTTTCTCTACTCCATGAAATCACGGAGCCACCTCGTGTACGGCCTTCCATTGCTAAAAAGCATGCATTTGTTGATCGAATAGCTGCACGATTGGCACAGTTCCATTTGCTTCCCCTTGGCAGCACTGCATCTGTATTTGCCAAATTGCTCCGGATGACACAGTTAACCTTGCAAACAACAGATGGCTGCAGAGACAACACCGCTCAATGTCTGATGCATAACTGGTTGGTGACGATGTCAGCAACAACAACGGGCATCGACACCAAAGACGACATGGCAGAAGCACATCATACGATAACCTCGTAAATGACCTTCTTGGGTTTGTGACCTTCAGGGGTTGACATGCCACTATCATGGCTGCCGTGACTATCAAGTTTGCTGCCAAGATGACTCTCATCTGTAACCATGAAAACAATCACATTAATATGGCAATTAGTAGTTTAATTCACGGATCTCATAAATGGACTAAAGGATAAATCTATGAGCTTAGCATTCACTTAAATGTTGAATGATTTTACACAATCTTTGTTTCACTATGACACAAATGTACATAATTATCTATGGACATGTACGCACAATTTGTAGTTTTACAGATGGATCAGATCAACAAAATCGGATGTCTTTGTGTTGTCTTTTAAGGAGCTAAGTGATAAACGTTAATACTTTCCCAATTGTTTAGTTCTACATCAAACAGCATCGTTGCACCGGGGGTTAGCAGAAACAGTTCAGAACTGTAGCTTATCCGGTATGGCACAAAACATACAATTAGTTTAACTGTGACCAACAACATTGTACATGTTCTGCCAATCACTGGCATTAAATTTAATTATAATGTGGACAGATATGATAATAAAAGTAGCTGTGAATGGAACATGGGAAACTTCCAAAGTGTATCTACCTATGGGTTTCTTCATTTTGTTTGGTTTATGTGGACTTTGCTTCTTGTCTGGAGAGCCTGAAACAAGAGCATATTGCCAAGTCATGCATGGCCGCCAAGTCACACATGGTCGCACATCTGCCATATGCAATCACCTTGGTTGTGTTTACCAAAGAGGACTGACACGATTCATCAAATCATACACAGACATAATGATGCATAAATGAACCATTGACTTGTACGGAGAATGCATGAATTCCTGTTTACACTAACAACAACAAAAAAGCTGTATAATACTGTGGAATATGACACATGCAAACGTATCTTGGTGTGACCTCGGGTGGTCTCGCACGCACGCACGCACGCACTCACTCACTCACTCACTCACTCACTCACTCACTCACTCACTCACTCACTCACTCACTCACTCACTCACTCACTCACTCACTCACTCACTCACTCACTCACTCACGCACGCACGCACGCACGCACGCACGCACGCACTCACTCACTCACTCACTCACTCACTCACTCACTCACTCACACACACACACACACACACACACACACACACCACTGAGCAGTGTAACATAACCTAGAGATAACTAACTACATCATCACAGCACTTGTTTTACTCATACCAGATAGATTGTTAGTTGTTGATGATGCAGTTAAGGGCATTTCACAATTGTAAACATTTACTTATTTGTACAAAGCATACTGATTCTTAGACCCAACTCTCCCTCCCTCAGTTAGCAGTTTCAAATGTTGACACTTTTCCAAACTGGAAATATCAACGAATTACAGCACCGCACGGTGAACGGTTATGTCATTTAATAGTTAAATTATGTAATTTAACACTGCATGATGCAACGGTGGTCATTTTTTGCATGCAGCAAACACTAATTTAAATTACCGGTACTACACAGGCCTTGACACCCCTCACCCTTCATATGCTTTGAACGAATAGGTAAATGTTAACATTTGTGAATGACCCCCAACTACATATGTAGCATGTGTTACACATTCCAGACAGACTGTTAATTGTTAGTGATGCCATTACGCAAGGGAACATGTCATGTGCACATGGACACTGAATCAAATCAAGACAACAGTAGGGTCAACTTATGGTCAATAAAAAAATTAAATGCACATTTGATTGACATTATATTATATATAATATATATGTGATATTCTATGCATATGTACGTGCCATAAAATGCATGACGTTATGCATATGATCGAAACAGGCATTTGTTTGCCTAGAAACTTGGTATGAAATATGTGTAGCCACGGTTAGTCCATCACTTATTTTGATAGTCGTGGATAAATGCAAATTGGAATCAGTGTTTCAAACTATCAATTGATTAAAACAAGCCGTTTATAAGCGTACACCACATTTTTTTTATCTAGACAATGAGGTAACTGTCTAACACTGGTGGTGGTTTCATTTTGTTGACAACTGAAAAGTGATGCCAACTGTTTAACCCTAGATGTGGTTAAATAGTTGTTCCACAATAGTCAGATTACAATCATGGATTCTGTTGATTAAAAACGGGTGCACGCTAATTAGGGCATGACCGTTTAATAGGTTGAATACAGTAAGCAAGAAGTAGCAACAGCTTTACCACTGATACATTTGTTACCTCTTTTGCATATAGAAGTTATACTAATGGAATACTTGATTTAATCTGGACAATGATTTGTCACAATCCCAGCAATTAGTTTTGTAGTATAATCTACGGTCCTGGTTGACAATCCCCCATGCTATGTCACTTCATTATAATGTTCTACAAAACAAAATGGAGTCATAGAAGTACAGGAAAGTGAAGAAGAGTTTGCAGGAATCGTATCAAACACCAAGTACAACGGTATCACATAATGACAAGTGTTGGTGAAATCCGAAGGAAACATGAACCTTATTGTTACTCGTAACTGATTACAAATTAAAATGTGTTGATGTTTCAATAGTTTTATTTGGTACAGTCTGCAACCATTCTCTTGGTATAACTTTAATTATCGGTTGGATTAATAATTTTGATGTTTGGTGGTTTATTAACTGAGCTTTCCGTCCCAAAGGGTCCAACTAAAATATTGCCATATAAAATAGACACATCAATTAAAGGTGCACATGTCAAATGAGATATTGTCATCTAAGCCATTACGAGTATATTGGACAATGCAGTCGATTAACATGCGTGCATCTGTGCATAAAGCAAGCATAAAAGCGCCATAAACCGACTCATGATTAAATACCTAAAACCATGCAAGTTATGCAGAATTATGTAGGTTTTATCTGACATAAACATGACCATTCAAACAAAAAATCTGGGGTTTGATTTCTGTGGGGAGAGAGATGGCATATTAGATGAGGTGATTTTCTTGATTTTTTTTAACGTGATCATGTTAACATTTTGCGATAGGATCAAAAGCATAGCAGATATATGATTTAGGCAACACTTGCAGTGAATGCTCCTAAGGTGTTAGTCATGAATTTCACCAGTTTTCTTTTTATGTTAATTTACAATATTATGCCAGCTGAAAAAGCGAAAATAATTTTTACTCTGTGCCCCTCGATTACCAGTAACACTGACCTGGTAACCAGTCTGGCCTCGTCCAATCACTGTCATTCGGCATGGTCATGTGATCATGTTTACTAGTATAGATGCCCTTTGGGTCATTGTAACCTGGTGATATGTAGCCATTGGCTAGACCAGGGTTATGATAACTGTTACCTGCAGATTGTAGAAGCAATTGAAGTTGTTAGGTTGTACCACAATTAGATATCTGCAGTTTGTGGAGAAAAAAAACACTAGTATCATTTAAAAAATCATCTCACCACTGCAGTTAGAAATTGGGAAGTTCTAAACATAAAGGAACATGTTATTTTTGGTCAAACTATTGAACAAGCTAAATGTGCCGGTGTGAATATTGTATTTTTAACAGACTGATTATCATATCGTAAAGGAATTTCCAACGCACTATAGTAACTGTCCTTAAACATGTGGATACTGCCAATGTTACAATAAAATGTCAACTATCATATGAGCAGAAGCTACAAGACTCCCAATTTGACGGATTTAGAGCAAAAAAATGTTTAGTCTCCTAAACTCCATTATTAAAATGAAATGCCCGGCTTTTTCGTAAATTCAAGTTTTTTGGGTTCTACTGGAACCAGTTTGCTCTTGCAAATAAATCACACAACCCCATAACAGAGATTAAAGAAAAGAAGTTAGAAAATTGCCACGTACAAGGTTGTGACTCAACTGGTTTCGCCACCAATTTTTTTCTACAACAATCTCCCTAGTTCATTTTAAACAAATCGGGACATCTATATTTTTCAACTTGAAACCTCTGTATGAGTTTTGTAACAGTCAAAAGCCATGCACATAATTTATACACATACCGTGCTACAATTTCTATGGTATGTTAGCAACTAGACATGACATGCAAATCATACCAGGAGGTATGGACAACTTTTATAAGGCTACTAAAGGCTACACTACAAAAGTGACAGAAGCTATGAAGACTACAAGTCATTATTTCAATAGCCTTTACATAGCATGCCTTATCAAACGCAACAGTCTAAATGTGTGAAAACAGATCACCTAAATTTGTGACAAAAGTTACACCATGATAATATTATTACTGCTGAAACAGGGTTGTTAATAAGGAAGATATAACAATACTGGATATATGTCTGAATAGTTAAGATATTTGAGATACGTCTTGAATCTTACCAATGTAGTAAGGCAATGTGTTAGGCACGTGTTGTTTAATAATAACGATCACATCTGATTGACTTGCGATACCATAATCACTCAGTTGTGCCAACACCAGTTTTCTTAAAAATCATTATTGCTCAAAACTATGTTTGCAGTTCTGAGATATCTATAGCCTTCAAATGGTCTGTTGTGCTACCAGCATGGCTTTAAGGATACAACATCCGATCAACTGCATTATAAAATCATGATATTTAGTATGAACTGTACATATTCACACACCTTGACCATGACCTAGAATGAACTACAATTTTAAAATATAATTTGACCATGACCTACATGAATATCGACCTTGCCATTTACCATGGAATGTTAACATCATATTTGGAACAAAACATTCAAATTAAACAGATCATGGTCAAATTATATATAAAAATTGTGGTTATCCGGTAATTAAAACACATTTGGGTGGTGTATATGTGAGAATAGATACAGTTTATATTAAATAACATATTACAATGAAAAAAATCAAGACTTTGTAACTTTAAACTGCAAATTACAAATGATTCAGGATATCACATCGCAGCAAGCATACTTACGGCCTGGATATGCAGGCGGAGGATTGCTGCTATCTGGTGAAAAGTCATCAAGATCGATGCTGTCCAGTCCGCGATTCTCAAAGCCGTTAGGCGGAGGAGAACGGGATAGCTTGTCTGGTGCTGTGTCAGTGTGTGTCATCACTGGCGGTGACACAGTGATGCGACTGAAAAAACATGATCAGCATCGTTATTGACTGAAACAGTGACAATGCTGAAAGTATTCTGTATAATACTATATATTATTGAAGAATTATTTTAAGATTATATCGACTTAATATATAATTTAACTTATTTTTAAATCTAATTATAGCATTAACTACTGATACATCCACAATATCTATAAACAAAATATCACTTACTTTGCAGCCTCTTGTTCATATGCTTCTGAAAAATGTCAAAACAAAATAAAATTACTCCCTGATATCTTGCCATTAAACTGCCATAGCAACACAGCATGAAAAGTTTGATGAAATATGGTTTAATAGGTGTCAGCCATATATATATATTGAGCTGTGACTTCCATGTAGAATTTTGTTGGTGAAATTCTTTCCTTATCAAAATATTTCCACTGTCAAATGCATCTCAAAACATTGATCTATGACACTACTTGAAATCAATGCCATTTTACCTCGCCCCCCCATGCCCCCATGAAAGTTGAAATTACATCACCTTCTGGACACATATCCATGAAAGTGTCCTTATCCAAGTCACATACCATATAGGCATACCATTTTTAACCGAATAAGCTTGAAAATAAATTGGGGCATGACAAAATTTGAAGGAATCTGTTATTATAAGAGTACACCAACATTGTTCTCTCTAGACAATAAGGCAACTGTTTAACACTAGTGGTGTCATTTGGTGACTAATGTAGAACAACTGAATAGAGAGGTCAGCTGTTTAACACCAGATGACAACATATCAGTTGTTCCACACTAGTCAAATTACAATAATTATGGATCCTGCCGATTAAAAAAGGGGGCGTTTACTAATTAGGGCATGTACGTTTAATAGGTTGAATATGGTACTAACAGTATTATCCTAATATAATTGTAGCAGAATGTTAATTATAATTATATTGCTGTTTCATCATGATAATATGAACTGTTATCTGAAAATAAATTACATTTTTGAGAAACATATATTGATGTATGGCACTACACAAAATGGCTGATAACCCCCTCCCTCCCCCAATGTATCAAACATCAATAAACATTTTGAGATGGCCCATTCACAACGAGACAGTTTTCTGGTATGCTGTTGACCTAGTAGAGTCATGTCACGCTGCAATCTGGACACTGACATTGTTCCTGTGGTGTTGCAATCTGAACACTTACTTTTGGCTTGGTGTCTCCTGCAGCACAGCACAATGAGGATGATAGAGAGGATGATGACAATGCTGCCACAGACGCAGGCGACAATGATGATGACGGACACGGGGAGATCTCCCTTCTGCTCATCCACTGAACACAAACAACACCACTGTTAGTCACAGACACTGGGCCAGCAGGTTGCTATTACTTGATCCTCACACAATAATTATTGTTATAGCGAAATCATATTAGGGATGCAAATTTACATCAAACGTCATCGTTGCTTTGCAATAATCAATGTGACAATGCAATACTATCGATAGTAACTTTAACTGTTGTATTCGACCTATTAAACGTACATGCCCTAATTAGCATACACCCCCTTTTTAATCAGCAGCATCCATAATTATTGTAATTTGTCTAGTGTGGAACAACTGAGAAGTGGTGCCATCTGGTGTTAAACAGTTGGCACCACTTTTCAGTTGTTCTACGCTAGTCACCAAATGACACCACTGTGTTAAACAGTTACCTTATTGTCTAGAGAAAAAAATGTTGGTGTGTGCTTAGAACAGATTCCTTAACATTCTTTTAAAGCCCAATTTTTTTTCAAACGTACTGTCCACTTAATTAGGTGGAATACAGCATATATCGATATTTATTGTTGATAGGAAACTGAACTATCAATAATAGCAACAGTTGGCAAAACATGTCAACAGGGCTATTGTGTCACTGTAATACTGTTCGTAGACATGCTTTTTCAACTTTATTTCGTTTTATTTTTTAATTTAGAATACTGAAACAAAGTTGATGTGGCTAGTAAGGCTAGCAGTGTTAATTTTACTTATTTATTGACCTAATATCAACAATCATTGAACAGAGCAGCGTCACTCAGATTCATAATTTTTAATCAACTGTCTCCAAGGTCATGCGATTGCACCACACATAAATCATGGTTCATGACTGCTTTCCTGGCTTTTCACTTTTCCATGATCATATCACAATAGTTATGGAACTATCACAATAGCATTACAATAGTGATACAGATATCGCAATAGAAACACTACTCCCAATAATCTACCATAGTTGCTATACATCATAATATTATAATCACGTTTTCAGAATGTGTGCCTTTTTCAACCTCTCATTTTGACACCAACTATTTCCTGAATCTTTCCAAATTTGGTGTGTGATGCATGTGTGAATGCAGATCAGAACCGACAAGTTTTATTTGAAAATAATGGAAAATTCAGATGGTTGATTGAGAAATGAGTGAGAATGCCTTACAAATATTAGTTCAGATGGTGGGAGGTCAGGCACCAAAATCATCAGTTGGCATCGATAAGCAGCACAGAACTGTTACAATGGTTGTGCAACTATGGCATCACAAGTTTTCCAATTTCATAGCACTGAATAATTATCATTATTGCTGTCATTTATTATATTACATACATCATAAAACGGTGTAATTTGCAGGGTGTTTGCAATTTATTGCTAATGAGAGCTCTCCATTAAAGTTATTATCCAGCTGAACTTTTACGTTATTCACAGTTGGTTTTAAAACAAATAATAACAACAACCAAACCAGGCATTTTGGTTAGTTAGAAGAATATGTTAAGCCACACAAGGCTAGTAAGGTTAGCATTGTTAATTTATTGCAGCTTGAAGGTGTCTAGTTTCTGTTAAAGTCAACTCTTGTCAAAGCTCAACATAGTGTGTACTCAATGTACAGGGAAGGGAAGTCATTAAACTATGCATGACCAGTTAACAGCAGTGACAGCCCTGGCAGTAGGTCAGGTGCACCACAAACATGCCATGACATGGCAGGTTATCTGGGGGTCACACCCAAGGAATGCACCTACATGTTACCATGGTAACTGCTGTCAACAGTGCCATTAATGAGAATATCCACACGACTGTAGGCTTACTGCAGGTCATGGGTCAACAAGAACAGCTCCTTCAGAATTGTCCTCATGGTGGCTTAAAGGTGGGGTTACTGGCATATAAGGATAAAAGAAAAACATCTAACAGAATTGGTGATCTTAATAAATGCAACTAGAAGAGTAAGAAAATTAAATATTTCTAAATTATCTTCATACCGTTCTTTAGTATAGACAGAAGTCCAGTGATTAATTATTGGATCAGTCAACTGCAAACTTTTAATGAATGACGTGTGTATATTTATCTATTTTTACTTGTACTTTTAATGCAAGATATGTTTATACTTTTATTTTTTTACTTGTATGTTATGTA
Source organism: Lamellibrachia columna (assembly GCA_963662155.1). Classification (NCBI taxonomy): domain Eukaryota; kingdom Metazoa; phylum Annelida; class Polychaeta; order Sabellida; family Siboglinidae; genus Lamellibrachia; species Lamellibrachia columna. Next base: position 25,682,674 of record OY759272.1, read on the forward strand.
TCTATGGACTTTTGTGCCATTACATTATTATTATTGTTAACATTATTATTATAAGGTATAATTTAGGTTTGCTTATTCCATTAACTTAGATGACATTTCTTCTTGGGGTAAAGGGCTAAACACAGACTGGGGTAGCACGACAACACGATATACCCCTCAATCAGTGAATTCTCTATACTGCCATAATGTACTTACATGCTCCAGTAAACACATTACAGGATCTAAATGCTCCTACTAGAGTTACTGACTGACCAGATGACACCACACAGGAAGGACCACATCAGTCAAACTGGACAGGTAACTGCCCTGTCACCCCACAGCTACGGTCACAGGAAACCCTAGTCACCTGTGTGGCTTGACCTTCATGGTGTCACAACAGCACCTGTCATGTTAGGGGGAGAATAGTCTTTAAACTTTATGGCAGTTTTATTGTTAATGTGCACATGAAATTCAGCTTAAGTTACCAGGCCTATACATTACACGTCGTTAACACAGTGACAGGCAAACAACACCACAAACACTGAAGCAGTGATGCGTGTCTTCGTTGGTTTTAGGAAGTAAAGCACACAATTTATTCCGTGCCAGCAAACTTTTATTGCTCAGACTTGAGCACGTTTCACTATGTCCCCAGCTGACTCGTTCATGAAAACTGCATCCTGAAAGGAACTATCTGTACTAACTATTCATATATATCATTGGTATTTAGTACTGCAGTAATGAGAAATGTTTACACAAACAGTTCCGCTAGTCGTGGATTAACATACAAATGTCTTAAATGTTTTTATATTTATATATCCATTGAAAATGTTTTGCTAATATTCTAGCACCATAACTCAAATGGATAAATTAATAGCAAATTACAAATAAGACATAACAATAACGATACACCCACCCAGCAATTTGCCCATGTGAAAACCCTCCATGCCCGTGTGAAGTTCAAAAGTAAATAAAAAAATATTGTGTTGCGTATATATGTGCGGTAATGCGCCTGATAAAAATGAAAACAAATGTGAAATATTGCACTGCCCGTGTGAGCTGAACCTAAACAAACACCTGCACCCACCAACATATCAGAAACATTACCCCACAAACTGTGGTATAATAGTTCCATATGGAACTTAACATCCCCTCTACTCTTTTCATCATAGGAGGAATGTAACTTTGGAAATATAATATCTTGCACCCCAACAACGCATGTCGATACTGGGAAAAAGCCAGGGATGGGTGAGGGGGGGCATGACAAACCCCACAGAAATGCCAGTTATGTGACTTCTAGAAACGTGGAATGTAGAGGGTGACTCCCCAATCAAGGGTGATGGAGTATGTTTACAAGTCTGTGTCGCTGCATCATGCCCTGGGCATGTGCTTCACAACTTCTCATTTTGCCTCATTTCTACTGTGCAATTTCAGCTAAATTATGAATGATGCAAAAATATTTTTGACATTTTTTTTTTTAATCAGTGGCATATTTAGGGGGGCCACTGGGCCATGCCCCCATTTGGTTGAATTTTCTATGCAACATGTTGCACCCCTACATGGTAGCATGGTAAACTAATGGGTGACTAAGCTTGGCCCCCTTTGACCTCCCCCCTTTGGGCTCCCCCTTTGACCTCGCCCTTTGGCCTCCCCTTTGGCCTCCCCCTTTGGCCTCCCATTTGGTCTCCCCCTTTGCCCTCCCCTTTGGCTTCCCCCTTTGCAAGATCCTAGATATGCCTCTGGAAAAATTACTTGGTGTCTGTGTCTCAGTTTTTGCATTGAAGGGAAAATGGGCAATCAGTTTGCATGTTGGTTGTATTTGTTGGTATTGCAGTGCTTGTTTTAACAGGTATGCTGGCATGAAAGCTGATCCACTACTGGTGACTAGTAACACGCTCGTTGCCATGGAAGCAGTAAAACCTGATACCCCACAATGGAACAATATACAAGGCTTGTTTTCCCAGGGAAGACAATGATCTAAACAAACTGGTAATCAACCAGTTGGTTTACCCAGGTTCACACTGGTGCAGTTTGTTATAACGCCTGTTGGCAAACACTTGTTTCTGTAGCTAAAATGTAACCACGCTGCTTCTGGAGCAGGATGTAGCAAAAAGCAGGCTGTCAAACTGTGCATTTACATGCACTGACGTGGGGGTGGTAGCGTAGCAGTTAGGACATCAGGCTCCCAATCGAGAGAACCAGGGTTTGAATTCTTATGCCGCCGTTTCAAAACTTTGGTAATTTCGTTCATCCTACGTTGCCACATTTCACTGAGCTTTATAAATGAGAACCTGGCTACACACAGGTGGATATCTGAATGAATAGTCTTCATGCAATAATTGCAGCATGGCTGAATGCTTCCCAGAGAAGTCGAGATGGTGTTGGAAGGAACAAGTCTGCCAAAGTGTAAAGCGCTTTGAGCAGTCCCGATGTATGGATACTGCGCTATATAACAACGTACCTTTACTTTTTTACTTTGCAAGTCTCAAAACAACCACCATTCAACAGGAAACACCTCTGAAGTAAAACCTCAGATCCAGGCTGATTGCTCTCCAAAGTGGCAAACTCCAGATGACGTGTGATTATATTACTGATTTCAAATGCAGAAAATCATAAATTTATATAGCATGTAATAGATTTTGACAGTTTCTGACTGGTTTCTAACAGTTTCTGACATCAGAAACTAGTTTCGGATATTGTCGCATCAGAAATACCTTTCTGACTGTCAGAAACCCAACCCTGCAGATTTGTGGGGTAGTCAACATATAAAGGCTAGAGAGGTGACTAATATCACCCAGAGGAGTGAAGTGTGGTAACCACAGACATATGCACACCAGGATGTAAGACAGGATCACACCTGTGTTAGCACATTGCATACATAGTCACACCTCTGAGAGGCACCTGATGTTGACTCTACTTAAGTTAAAGTAAGTGGCAGGTGAAGTAGTGATGTATCACATGTTCATTCACTCATTAATTAAACATTAAACGGGAACCTGCTGTCCACAAGGATAATGACAACCGACAAGACATGAGTAAGGATGCTTGATATTTGCAGGGAACTGCTACAGATGCAATGATGAAATGGCATCAAGGACCATCCTGTGGCAGCAAACACATGGAAGGACAAGCTGAAACAGACCCTGCCTTTATATTATTATTGCTCACCTCACCTCACCTATCCTCTTCGGCCCAGTGGCCCATAAGGCCGAAGTACATTTCCTCCAGCTCACTTTGTCAACTGCTACATGTCTGGCTTTGTTCCAGCTGTTCCACCCCAGTATGCATCTTTCATTTTCAACAGTTGATCGCCACGTTGTCTTTGGTCGACCAACCTTTCTTCTACCTTCGGGCATCCAGGTCAATGCTGTCTCACATTTACTGTTCTTGTCCATTCGTAAGATATATCCTACCCATTTCCATCTTCTTAACTTGATCTCGGTGCTGACTGTCTTCAATTTTGTTTTTGCAAGAATATCTTGATTTGATACAACGTATGGCCATCTAATTTGTAGGATTCGTCTTAAAGCACTTGAAAAACATGTATATAACTTTCTGTTTTCGCCTTCGTTTATTTTCCATGTTTCACTTCCATACAACAACACTGATTTAAAGGTAAAGGTAAATTCTTATATAGCGCAGTATCCAGTCCTTAGGACTGTTCAAAGCACTTTACACTTCACCCCATGGCAAACCTGTTCATTCCAAGGCCATTTCAACTTCTCTGGGAAGCACTCAGCCACGTTGCAATTACTGCGCAAAGACTATTTGTTCACATATCCACCACTGTCCGTATTGCCAGGTACTCATTTATACAGCTGAGTGATCTGTGGCAACGTGGGGTGATCAAACTTCCCAAAGGTTCGAAGCAACCGCTGTGGGATTTGAAACCGGGTTCTCTCGATTGAGAGTCCGGCATTCTAACCGGTATGCTATCGCATCCCCCAGGTGTGTTAAAAAGCCTCAATTTGGATCTCAATGTGTAATATTATTTGAACTCCATATTTAGCTTCATGAAAGATAATTATTGACTCTCCAAAGAAAGATGTGGAACTGGAGCTTAGAGTACTGCATACAACAATGAGGAACATAGATGTCTGGAGACGCCAACAGGGTTGAACTGCACCAACAGCTATGACCCAAAATGATGATGATAATGAAATAGGTGTATTAGGTGATGAAAAGGGGGAAGGGTGAACAGCTGGTAATGGGAGAGAATTGCAGAGAATTGGGATAGACGGAGATGACCAGTCAAGATGGAACAAATCAAATAACGATGCCCCCACTCTGGAGGTGACCAAGGGGGAAGAAAATATGATAAATAAAACTGTCTGCATGTGATAATAAAAATGAAACATAAAACATACAAAATATACTTGCTCATATTCCACGTGTCTACCTTAACACATTTTTCCACAGAAATATTCTTTTTTCAAGAAGGGTCGGAAATTTAGAAATCCATCCCCACATTTTCTTATACAAATATTGTTTTCAAAGGGGGCAAGCAACAATATGTTTTCAAGCACCAATCAAAATATGTATGCATCTTTATTAACATCAGCCTTCTAGTCCTAAGCATCACAGGATGTTGATCTTTTGTATACATTTTCGAAACAATCCCCCCAATGCCCCCATAGAAAAGAACAATGCCTCATTGACAATGCTGTCAGCCAGCTAAAGCTCAAGAATCGCTGTAGCCAGACTTCAATGGACCACTGATGACCATGGTTTGTATTGGTCACATTTCTAACCTGGCAATTGTCCAGTCTGGCCGAAATCTCTCACAACTAACCAGCCCCCATGAATGGAACCATAATCCTTCTACCACTCCCCTGGACCTGCTAGGGGAAGTTGAAACTATTCAACCAGTTTGCTTTTGAAATGGCTAATGATAATGAGCTGAATTGCACAAGTAAAGTGAATGTTCATCTTACCACCAGTTAAGCATAATATCTCATAATGCAGCAGTTATATTCAAATAGCCACTAGGGGTTAAAGCTATGAGTGCAATCTCTGGACCCTGGAGCTGCTAATGAACACATTAGCATTGATTGCCAGGCAGCAGGTCAGCCATGGAGCAGGACATTATCACATTCACACTAACTGCCTTACATAACAAGTGTGACATAACCAGCCACACTCCACACCTGCTCAATCAACCACAAACTAACTGTGTAGGGGTAGGGTAGTTGGGGGTCAGTCCAGTGTTACTGAAGAACACATTCTGCTTGTACAGTTATTGACAAATATGGACTACTAGCTTGAAAATGTTGCATTTATCAGTGTCTTGGCCACTGAGCATTAAATATGATGCAATCCTGTGATGTAATTTTTCAAATCTGATTAATGAGAAATGTGTTAATTGTATAATAAAATATTTAATAATATACAAAATTATGATATTACAGATACCACTGATGATGTAGCAATATTTAAAGTTTTTAATATCTAACATTATAAGCAATGTTCCTTAAATCAGTAGTAAACGCTGCTCCTTTGTACCCAACTACACACTACTGCTGTATTCTGTGTTCTGTGTTGTTTTCTGTCTCTCCCATAAGTATAAATGAATGTTAATAACAATGAGGCCTCAAGTCAGTAATAACTCACGAAACTGAATGATTATTGCTCATGTAACCTAAAAAAACTTAACAAAAATACTTACTTGTATTTGTGCACAGGCAATTCAATTAACTGTGGATGGTTATTGCTGAAACAGCATATGTTGTTCAGACATTCTTCTCTAAGGAAACAGTCTGATGCAGCACATGACTTCCTCGTTCCACAGCGAAGATAAGTAAAAATAAAATCGTTCAGGTACTGTTCTCCTGTAGCACGTCTATCTGACCCCAAGTGGTAGTAACAGAGGTAATTAGAACCACCAGACTTGTTCACACCAGCAGTGCCAAGGCACTTGGCTAACGGTTGGACCACGTTCCACAGCTGGCAGATCAACCAAGAAAGTGGTAAATACAGACTCGTAAACGGTATGCAGTTCCTCAATATATGTAGTTACATCCACACGAATTCAGGTAGATCAACACAACTTGATATGTAGTGCGGTAGACTGACACACCTGTGCAGGTAGACCGATACACCTGGGCAGGTAGACCAACACAACTGGGCAGGTAGACCGATACTCCTGTACAGGCAGCTCAACACACCTGGGAAGACCAGTACAACTAATCAGCCAGATCAACACATGTGAACTACTACAGTTGCTGCGCCAAGCTGCCTTCCAGCCACAACAATGGTGACCATGTGCATGAACCTCAACACAAAGAAACTAGTAGTAGTAGTAGTAGTAGACTGTCTCAGATCCACCTCCTTGGTCACCCAACATCTGGCTGCAGGTGGGGTACACGGTACTACACACAACCCTTCAGTGAAGCCCCAGACGGTGCAGGTTACAGGCACACAAACATCACAGCTACACCTACTAATATTTCTACCTGAAGCTGACCTAGATAATCACTGAAGCAGCCAGTGGACATGCTCAGTTGTGCAGCAGCCCACACCTTGCTGTGGCAACTCAATATGCATGCATACAGGTCTGCTATTATCCAGAGCTGCGGCTGTGGCTCACAGAGGCAGCAGCTGTCAACTCTTGACTGGGCTACCAGGTAATGCGGAGTCCATGCCACAGAACTCTACGCCAGTCAACAGTGAAAAAAACTAGACGATGCTTGATGAGATGCTCCTTAAACAGCTGTCCATGACAGGTTTTCTCCATTTTCCTGTATGGGATCTTTTTTCTTCCACTGGCATAGACACCAGGTAGAAGGCACCAATGTTTTTAGTGTCTCTTCTAAAAGATACAGCAAAGTTGGGTGAACGAAATTGCCAAAGTTTCAAACCAGCAGCAGGTGGATTCGAATCCAAGTCTCCTTAGCTGAAAGTCCTACAGTCTACCACACAACCACTACACAACCGCCACACAACCACTACATCCCACATTGCCTGGAAGATGGACAAATTGAAATAAAAAAATCACAATTTATATGCACAAGCCACATTCTCACAACAATAAATTATGAAGAATAAAGGAGGGTATTACAGGGGTAAAAAGTTTTATTTTAGAACCCAAAATCCAGGCACGTAATGATTCTAACATGACCACAGCAGGTGGGTTTTTCATTCAATTGTATCCTCTATGAGGTAGTTAGCAGAATTGAGTGAGCTGCATCATGGATGCATCTGCAGTAGCTCATGGGAGATTGAGTTCACAGCAGGTAACATTTTACCCCCTGTGTGGGATAGTTTAGTTCCTGTAGCTTACATAAAAAAAAACAGACCGAAAGACACAGGGAAAGAGGTGTGAACGAAATTTCTCCAAAGTTTAGAAATGGCCCCAGTAACCTTGGCTGACAGTCCGATGCTCTGCCACACAGCCACATTGGTCCGTCCATCTGGTAAAAACTCTGCATGGAGCAGTGCATCACACAGCATTTGCACCTTATGTTTGGGGCATTGCCAACTGTAGTAAAAAGTCTAGCAACATGTGCCTAGTACAACATGTGCCTAGTACAACATGTGCCTAGTACAACATGTGCCTAGTACAACATGTGCCTAGTACAACATGTGCCTAGTACAACATGTGCCTAGTACAACATGTGCCTAGTACAACATGTGCCTAGTACAACATGTGCCTAGTACAACATGTGCCTAGTACAACATGTGCCTAGTACAACATGTGCCTAGTACAACATGTGCCTAGTACAACATGTGCCTAGTACAACATGTGCCTAGTACAACATGTGCCTAGTACAACATGTGCCTAGTACAACATGTGCCTAGTACAACATGCAGTCTTCCTGCGTGACCTGACTGGTACACTAGTGAATTCCCTTCTCAATACACATGTACTATGCACATGCAACCAGGTAGTCTGTAAGTCTCACTGTTATTTTTGTAATTCCGCAAATGCTGTATTCAATGGGCACAAGTGGTAAATCCCAAGTCCAACACAACCATCCCAACTCAATCCCAATCCTATCATCTTGCCATGTTGCATGTCAAACCACAACACTTCATCCCAATGTTGTTCCTTCCTCTTCTTTTTACTGTTATTAAGAACTCTCGAGAGATTACATTTACCAACCCTAGAATACGGCCACACCTGAGGAGACATGATTGAACTATGCAAGATCTTGACAGGGAGGTATGATGTCATAGTCTCAACCAGTTTCTTACCCTACCTACCCTCTTCAGGCCCCATGGCCCATAAGGCTGCAGTGCTCCTTCTCCAGGTGTTTATATCTTTGACCACCTTCAGGCTATGTCTTCCAGATCTTTTCTTCGTTTTTTTTAAAACCATCAGACAGTGGCTGTCTTCTTTCTTTCTGAGTATATGTCCTATCCACTTCCACCTTCTGATCTTTACTTGTATGCTGATATTTATTTTATTCAAGATATCATCCAGCTTGGTGACATTAGAAGGAACTATTGCATCTCATAAACATCTTGAAATATTAAGAAAAATACACAACTTGAAAATATTAAGAAAGAAAGAGACTAAACACAAACAAATTCTTCCATTCATCAATGCACAGGCATATATATATATATATATATATATATATATATATATATATATGGAGCTTCCATCACTGACTGTAGGAGGCTGTTTATATATATATATATATATATATATAAACAGCCTCCTACAGTCGGAGATGGAAGCTCCATCTATACAGTCTTGAGGTGAAAATATGCAAGTTGCTGTGAAACCATTCAATCAAATAGCACTGATCGCGATTGCGCCGTTGTACTAAATATAGATTGTGCATCTGCGCCTGCGCCGCGACCATCTTAGAAGTCGAACAAACACTTGGTCGTACAACCTACAGAGGCTTGGTTACTCGTAGTCGTACACGTTGCTTGTGCAGTAAATATCGTTAACTGTGCATATACATAACGCAGTCATGAAGGATGGTGACGACAAAACACTGTTGCTATGGAGTATGCCGCAGCGATTCCCATTATGCACACTGAGAACATATGAAAGGCGTGACATTCATGCCGTTTCCGAAGCCACACATGGACCGTGGAAAATGCGAACGGTGGCTCAGAGCGTGCAAACGGGACAATTTTGGCATTGACAACGTTACCAAACACACATACATATGCTCTTTGCACTTTATTGGTGGGAACGGTCCAACTGACGAACACCCGAATCCTATAGTGAGTAACACTAACACAGTGACATAGCACTTACAGGCATGGCAAACCGACACCGGGACAGTCATAAAAGTTTAGTAACGCCTTGCCTAGGCTAGCGGACCCATGCTAATTAGATTAGAGGCACGCTTATACACGGAGGTTAATACACAGTGTAACAAGCTTTTTATCCTTACCCCATGAATAAATTAGCAATGTTAGTATCAACTATCTAATATGGCATGAAGTATACAGACTGCACTTGTTAACATCTTAATTGTGTATTGTATGTTAATATAGCAAAATTTTACAGTATTCTGTAAATGTAAAAGTATCAATCCATTTATATATAGTTATGTATTGCCTTATCAACAGATAGAGAAATCTGCAAGGAAACGGAAGCGCCCAACCCCTCGGTCACCATGCAACGCGCCATTGAAGAGGAGAAAGTTGATCCAGGTGGATCCTGCAGAAGTACCCAACATTCTCGTTGAGCTGAGCCAGAGCAAGAACACTGCTAGCTCTGCGACATCTACTTGTTCATCAAGTGCCACCCCTCCACCACTACCGTGCTCTATGTCCTTACCCTGCTGTGTTTCCATCACACAAACATGTGATCAACACACTCAAACTGATAAAATTCTTGACCCCAGTCTATTGGCTGTCAAAATTGAAAATGTGATGCTTAAAAATAAAATCACTAATCTAAAGCAACAGTTGGATAAGTGTCAACAAGACAAGTCACGGGCTAATTTTGGTGTAAATGACGTTAGCAACGATGATGCAAAATGTAAATTTTATACGGGGCTCACGTGGATGCAGTTCATGTGTATGTGGAATTTCTTGGGTCCAGCCAAGGATAAACTATTTTACTGGAACCAACCACTGAAGAATGGTGATAAATCCCCGAGTAAGCGACCAGGTGCGAGGAGGAAACTGTCCCCAATGGACGAGTTGTTCCTCACTCTGGTAAGACTGCGTGTTGGACTGTTGAATGCTGACCTGTCCTACAGATTTGGGGTCTCCACCAGTAACGTGTCAAAAATTGTAACAACCTGGATCCAATTTTTATACCTTCAGTTTGGCATGTTGCGTAACCATATGTTCCCCAGTCGTGAAATCCTCAAGCTGAACACACCACCTTGTTTTGCAAAGTTCAAAGACATCCGGGTCATAATTGATTGCTGTGAATTTTTTGTAGAACAGTCGATGCACTTTCGTAGACAGGGTAACTTGTATTCAAGTTACAAAAACCATTCAACATATAAATGTCTTGTAGGCATAGCTCCTAGTGGTGCAGTCATGTACATATCAGATGCTTTTGAGGGTTCTATGTCAGACAATGATATTGTGAAGAAGTCGGGTTTCCTAGATAAACTTGAGGCAGGAGACATGTTATTAGCAGACCGTGGATTTACAATACGAGATATTCTGTATGCAAAATAAGTCGATCTAAACATCCCACCATTTCTTCGTGGAAGGGATAAATTAACCAGAGAAGAAGAAATTAAAACTAGGCAGATTGCACGAGTTCGCATTCATGTTGAGAGGGCGATTGAACGGATCAAGAAATTTCGATTGTTAAAGAAAGTAATCCCGTTATCTCTGCAGCCCGTGTTTAGTCAGATGGTATTTGTAGCTGGGTGCCTTGTAAACTTCCAAGAACCGCTTGTGAAGTAATGTAACAAAAACACAATTTAAAAAAATGCAAAGGTCTAATAAATTCAATACTTCGTATATGGTTAAGACTAGAGGGTTGTTCATTATATTTTGTTTGGCTTATCATGTCTGCTACCTAAGTTTATCTACGAACTACAATTCTCTACAAAAGTAGCGCCAGGCACGTCTTCTTCTGTTAACAATGGCAACGAAGTTTCGTAGCCGGAGGCCATTTTGCCGAGCTATTTGTCTGACTGCCTACCTGGATGTGAGATTAATGAATATTCATGTCAGCGCGTGACGTCATTCGCGACATGCGCTATTAGACTACACAGCCTTGCCACTACCTGGAAGTTGTGAGATGCAAGCACACACATAAATGAGACAAATGAAGGAGCTGGCGAAAAGCCTGAAGAAGACCTGCAAGAACCTGTAAGTTATGTCTTTCATAACACTTTCTAATGAGATTGGCAGACATAGGCCACCCTCCTTTCACCCTACCCACACATGTGTGGCATGTAGATAGCACCTCCCACTATCTATATGAAGGTCCAGTACTTCCCACAAGCCCCACTAAGTCAAGCTTCCCTAATTACCCTTTCATCTTTATCCTCCACCCACCATCCAAACCCTTCTTGCCTCTTTCGGCATATCCACCTCCAGTAAATAAAAATATAACCACCCATTTTATTGACCCTCAACCTCAACTTCTCTAGGTCGTTACTATGATATAACAACATTCTACTTCTTCTGATGATGGTATAAAATAAAGCACTACTGGAGGGTGTACTCAATATTCAATGAGCTGACGATACTTTTGATAAAAAAATGACATTAATCAGGGGGGCATACATCTTAGATTGTCACCAGGGTTAGGTGAATTTAAAATTCATTTAAAAACTGCCTCGACAAATTCTGGTCTGATCAGGCGATTTTATATAACTTATTTACTTGAATTACTGTTACATGATTGAGGTCTGATCAATGAGTAGTCACATGAATTCTGCAATCAGAACCAACCTATGGTAACGTAATATGCATGCCACAGTATATCATAAAACAATTTTGCTTATTGTGTGCAACAACAGTCCTGCATGCCAAGACCATTCATAATCGAGTCACAAACAAACTGCCAGTAGATGACAAGCAAAACTACCCTATCCACAGTTCAACTTGACAACATAGACCACTAATCCCCAAACAACCTGTCTCCCTCCATACCTCCCATGTTGGCCTTTCCCAATCCCAGGCCAAAGTATCTACACTGGTAGCGCTATCCCCAAATCAATCCCTACCCCTTCCTAGTCCCACATATGTACCCAGTGTACATGACGTGTATCCAGTGTACATGATGTGTACCCAGTGTACATGATGTGGTCACTTACTTTTGGTGGTTACAAGTCAAGTCCTGGCGTGACACAAAGAATCATAGTACAATCATAACCAGCCCTGGCCACTGTTCAAACTCCAGGTACACCAAACTCAAGGAAGTCAGATGGTCCACAGACACACATAGGGGGGTATGGGGTATAACAACACAGACCTCCAACTAGGATACATCTCAGCACTTATTCCCCAAACAACCACTTTTTTTTAGAATATTTATTCCACTTAACAGAAAATAATCACGTCTAATGACCACATTAACATGGAAAAAACAATCACACAAACAACCCAACACCCCTTGTGCATGAATGGACTGGCTGCAATACACAAAAGCACCTATCTTGGTGCCAGCCAAACTGATTAGCCTCAGGGCAATTTGCTTTGGTGAAAGGCAGTACAATAAACAGCAATATCCCCAGCTAGAATTCATTCAAAATTCAGAGATAAAAGCCCAGTGGGTGGATCCACTGTTTGCTTAAATCAGGGTAGATAAGGGGCAGAAACAACTAGATGAAGAGTCACAGGGTGGTAACCATATGCAGGGGCCAGGACTAGGTCAACATGGACACTGAGCTATTTTTAGCCTCTTCTTGGTGTTGACTGCATTCAAGCAATAAAAGTTGGTAAAATCATATTTTATTTAAGTGTTATCTAAATTTATCCAACAATTATACAATTGTTTTAAAGTTGGAAATGTTGCAACATATTATGTTCACAATTCATTTTTTTTTTTAAACTGCCTTAATTTGTTAACCGAACCAAGCCCAATAACAATATTAACCATGAACTATTGAACCATAACATGAAACTATTTTTAATGACACTACAATTTTCAATGCCACCAGGTGGCATTTTATGGTATGCTGTCATGAAAGGGTTAACATCACAGCAGGATTGAAACCTGACTGGAATGGGGTCGCCAAGGTAATAACAGTGGCGCCACCAAGGGGAAATAATTGTACCACGACTGTGGCGCCATCTAGTGAATCTACAGTGTAGCTGAATTGATGCAACTGTGGATAGGTATTTTAGTACCACATTCACGGAAGATAAAGAATTTTTTTTAGATGATACCTCATTCTGAGGATTTTTTACCCTATTCTACATTTGTTTCTGAACAGAGAATTTGGCATATTTGAGGAATATAAGTCATACACTGAATACTACACAGTTATTTTTTTTACTTGTGGAGTCTGACAGCCTTTATTCAATAACAAATTAAATAAAATTTTTACAGTATCAACTGCATGTACGAACTTGCTAAAATATATTTTGGGAAGTTTTGGAACATCATCATATATATTTTAACAAGTTCGTACATGCAGTTAATAACGTCAAAATTATATTTAATTTGTTATTGTGTATATTGTATATATTGTTCAGGAGTGTTTTCATTTAAAAATAAAAGACTACACACACATATATATTTATTATTTTAATTGTCTACTAATTGTATAATTATTATTAAGTTATTTATTCATTAGTATTTAATAGTCTATTTATATTATATATATATATATATATATATATATATATATATATATATATATATATAATATATATATATAATATATATATATATATATATATTATATATATATATATATATTATATATATATATATATATATATATATATATATATATATATATATATATATATATATTATATAAATAGACTATTAAATACTAATGAATAAATAACTTAATAATAATTATACAATTAGTAGACAATTAAAATAATAAATATATATGTGTGTGTAGTCTTATATAGTTAAATATATGTGTGTGTAGTCTTATATAGTTTAGCTACCAATGGCATATATATATATATATATATATATATATATATATATATATATATATATATATATATATATATATATATATATATATGTGCCATTGGTAGCTAAACTATATAAAAATTATCAATAGTTACATTCAATTAAGAAATAATAAAAAATTATAAATAAATAGACTATTAAATACTAATGAATAAATAACTCGAATAATAATTATACAATTAGTAGACAATTAAAATAATAAATATTACGATAAAAGAGTAAAACGGATGTGTAAGATTTAAAACTAGATATTGAACGCAAGCTTGAAATAGTAAGTCTCAAGATGTGCTTTTAATGTGTTGATGCACTCAATCAGCCAGAGGGTTAGCAGCTAAAAACAAGAACAATGACAATACGATGATAGAAAACTAGACAACACTCACGTGATGAAGCCTTGGCTGCTATCTCCATACTACACACATCCAGCCGTCGTTCCAGACACAAGGACACCCGTACTTTCTCCACATTGATACCGTCATCCACCTTCACAGATCCCCCGTCTGTTGGAGCACACGGAGCATAGACCTGCCACGTGACACCGTCGTAGATGCTCACTCGGGCACAGTAGAAGGTGCTCGGGGACTTGAAGGTGACCGTGCGAGACTCAGCGTCATAGTGGACGTCACCAGGCTCATCCAGTGTCAATGCTGAAGATTGACAAGTGTCCGTTATTTATGACAATGTCAAATGTCATGTGACCCTGGATTTGGGCTTTGGTGGGGGTTTATTGAGGGTGTCTATTTTACCTCAGCCTGGTCATAGTTTGAATAAGCAAACACAGGGTACGATGCAGTAATATGTTTTTGAGGAACAACTTGAAATATGTAAAAAAAATGACATAAAACACATTAGCTAATTTTAGAGGGCATTTGCCACCTAAAACATGACATCTAATTTAATCACGCTGCTTCTTAATAAGAAAAAAACAGAAATTGACAACCGCACATCAGAATGCAACATTTTTTAAACATGCTTCTTTTCAGCCGTACCAAGGTATGATTCACACGGAGACAATTTCCTTTTATTAAACAACCTCTGTAATAATAATTAATTTGATTAAATAACTGTTGACGATTCAGAATTGAATTTGGATTAAGACTTGCCTAACACTTTGGTATTGGGGAGCTGCTGAACTCGGTTTTCTGAGGATTTTGGCGCTATAGATGTCTTCTTTATTGTACTGTACTGTATTGTAAATATTACCCATAAAGCAAGACAAGGAGGCTAGACGTCACTTACAGTGAGCTGGTATTGTGACAGTAACTTTTGAGTGTCACCTCCCACTTACCGTCAGTGAACGCCCATATGTCACTTGAGAATCTGCTGTCTCCAAGTCTATTGGTTGCATAGACACGGAAAGTGTAGTTACTGCTAGGATACAAGCCTACAATAGAACATTACTCATCGTCAGTGGCAATTTTGACTGAAAAGCAGGTGATTAAAACTTATCATCAATACAGTTTGTTAAAAAGACATTTCAAGGTGGCAGTTTTTAACTTGTGTATATGGTTTGGGAACACACGCACTATGGGTAGCAGAGGGCAACTGGGTTAGGAGAATATGTAAATTAAAATGAGAAGACAGAACAAAGATAGATGAATTAAGAGAAGATATTGGAATGAAGAGACACCTGAGGATGAAGGTAGTGGGGAGGAGACTGCGATGGGCGGGAAACCTACAGAGAATGAGTGGGGAGAGATTGACAGAGAGAGCATGGGAAACAGAAGAGGGTGGTAAAAAGAGAAGAGGAAGACTGATCTTGAAAGGGCAGAGGTGAACAGCCAAGGGTGGGAAAGAATGGCAGAAGATCATGATGGATGGAGATGACTGTCGAGAGGGTGGAACAGACTTAGTGATGTGGCCCCCACCCTGCAAGGTACCAAGGGAGAATAAGAAGATTTAAGCAAAACTGATTTTTTAGAAGTGATCATTTCCGTGAGGTGCTATGAACTCTCACCTGTGACATTGACTCTGGAGACATTGACAGCAGACATTTTCACAAATTCATGATTGAAATGACGAATATTAATCAGTGTGAAATTCTGCAGGTATCCACCACTGAATCCTTGTTTCCATGACACCTCAAAAGATTCCCACGTCTTTGAGAGGGTGCGCAGTTCCATCGGGGGTTCTGGTACAGCTGGATATAAAAAATATAAGTCACTTTATTATTATTTAGTATTAACAAATCCAGCACAGCTGTTAAATTAACCCATTGAGGTTTAATTTTGTTGAAATTGACAAGATGATTTTTTCTGTATGAATCATTGAAGATATGTGTGAAAATGTGTGAAACTGAAATGCCAGTAACAGAGAAGATGAATATTTCCTTCTTTATGATTTTTATTAATAAAGAAATTAACCTCAACCTGCTATGTACCTGTACGTGTC
This sequence comes from Lamellibrachia columna, assembly GCA_963662155.1. NCBI lineage: Eukaryota > Metazoa > Annelida > Polychaeta > Sabellida > Siboglinidae > Lamellibrachia > Lamellibrachia columna. Next base: position 25,699,088 of record OY759272.1, read on the forward strand.
ATATGATAATGTTCCATTGTATATTACCATGGGCTCTGCTTAACAGAATCATGGAACCAGCTGTTTAGCAGAATCAACTATACTGGCTGGGACGCAATCAGTCCCTATTCCTGCTGTATTAAAATGCACCGTCTAGGTGAACCTGCTGCTTAATAGAATCAAATTGCTGTCTCAGCCAAAATTATTCTATTAAGAGGAGTCCACTGTAATATAATATATTAGTGTACTGTGGTCCACTAAATGAAAGTTATGGGCACTGATTCTGGTCAAATAAGCACTAAAGTTTGATCATGTATGATCTATGTATGGTTGAAGTTATGTAGCTCACAAGAACTGATTTCAGCCAGTCGGAGCAGCTGCAACAAAATGAAACATGGAAGCTCCTCTAACTATAGTCGAGCTAGCGTATGCTTGCATGTTAACGTTTTCCTCCTAGATGGCTTACACCTTGGGTGCCAAACAACCCCACAAATGAAATGTAATGCCTTTATTTTTTCGAAATACCCCGCATATCAAGGGTTCTTAGTGATTTTTATGTTAAATCAAATGTTCACTATGTAAAAAGTTAACTTCCAACAATCGCAGAAACCATGCGCGCATGTGGTGAATACTTCAGTACATAAACCATTTGAGAATACGTAGCGCCATCTGGGTAATTTATACTAATTATGGTAGAAAACATGCATAGCAATTATACATAACATCGACTAGGTTGCTTGTTGTGAATATCCCGTCCGGGCATTTTTGCTAGTGTGACAAATTCATCATGGGCCAGTTAATAAAATCCAGACGTCAGTGTATATCCATCACACTCAACCAGGCAATATAAATGACAGGTTTAGTGGCAAAACTTTGGTGACATTATCAAAACACAACCTCAACCTCAAACCGCGAGAGCCTACTTGGCACAGTTTATTTCGAGTGCTGAGCCAAATGAATGCGCAACAACTATGCAATGCCAAATGATAACAAAGACTAATCGCCTATTGTTTCTCCACCAATCAAAGCAGTAAAAAAAAAAATTTTCACACTCACTTTTAACGGCCAGGTGAATATTGACTTGTCCTTCTCCCAACAAGTTTACACTGACACATTTATAAACCCCCAAGTCTTCCTTTCTCACACTGGATATCGTGAGAGAGCTGCGGTAGGGGAAAGCGCTCCCTCGGTCGTCAGCTCGAGTGATCTGCACACGGCCACTGCTGACAAGCTTATTTGTGTCATTGTACCAATTGAACATTGGCGGTGGCACGCTGTGTGAATAACACCACAAGGTGGCACTCTGGTTGATGGTCACTGCAACTTTATCTGCAGTCGTATCAAGTATGGGCAGGTCTGAAAGTAGAGATTCTTGTGCAGGCAGACTACTTTGGGTATTTAAAAAGGTCATACAGTAACAATAATACAATAATAATAATAACAATAATAACAATAATACAATAATAATACAATACTAATAATAATACAATAATAATACAATAATAATACAATAATAATACAATAATAATACAATAATAATAATACAATAACAATAATACAATAATAATACAATAATAATACAATACTAATACAATACTAATAATACAATAATAATAATACAATAATAATACAATAATAATACAATAACAATAATACAATAATATTAATAATACAATAACAATAATACAATAATAATACAATAATAATAATAATAAAAATAATACACATTCATATATCAATTCAAGTTTAGTTGTTTGAACATGCTAGAAAGGGGGAAGTAGAAGTTGAAACTTATGTGAAGTTTCCCCTAGCATTCACTAACTACATGAATGAGCTAAACATAATGTATCTTAATTTCCTAATGCATAATATCTAACTACAATAAAATCAAAATAATTGATAGTTTTCAGCTCATGCGTATACCAACAAAATATCATTTGTTACAGTTTTACTGGTTCTATATCTCATAAGTGTTGTATGTGCGTAAACAATGTAAATAGTAAATTGTGCAACTTCTCTTTAATCTTTGATACAGAAATTAACAAATTGTCAATCAAGACAAAAACAAAAAGTTTCAGCCAAAACCTGAGGAAACGTAACAGTGGGTTCCTGAGACATGTGACCTTCGTATAAATCAAACTTACATTGTACTATCAGTCGCACTGTCTGAGACAAATTCTCCTGACTGACAGCATTTCTTGCCACACAGGTATAGTTCCCAGCATCCTCTACTCGCAACGAATCGACCAGTGGTGCCCTCGCACTTCCTGACAACCAAACACATTAAAGCACATGAAAGTGACATTCCCTGTTTTTGTAAACTTTGAGAGAGACAATAGTAGGTGGACGATGACAGCAAATAAAAAAAATCTCACATTAGTATTACATTAAATACTAAGTTAGTGTTTAGTGGTTCATGTAAATCCAAGTCATGGATTTTCAAAACAAATGTTTCATGCCTGGAAAGTAATGAATTTGTACTAAAAGTTGTGGAAAGTCATCGAATTTGAAAAGTTTTTTATTTTACCTACAAGTTGCTTGCCAGGAAAAGGTCATGGTATGCTACAAAAATACTGGCAACACAGAATAAGATATTTACAACTCGAGACATTCTTCTAGGATATTATACATACCTTCCAGCTTCAATGTGCTTGTTACACTCCAGCTGTACCCAACATTGCTAACTTTGGCGTCATCCACCCGGAGGTAACCATGGTAACTGGGGTCATCCAGGGTCCTCCCATTAAAGTACCATGTGATTTTTGGGGGTGGACTTCCACGAAACTGACAGGTGAACTCCACCTGTGACACGTTGATGTGTACAACCCTCATTGGCTGCGGGACTGCTCCGACCCAGACGGGAAGCTCTGCGCAAGAAATTTGACTGTCAGAATTCATTTCAACTGTCCCGAAACATAGCTTAGCTTAGCTTAGCTTAGCCTTAGTCACCCATTAGTTTACCATGCTATCATGTAGTGGCACAACGGATTACACGCAATAAATAACTTTAGCCAAGGGGAAGCATGGCCCCATAGCCCTCCAAATACACCACTGGAAAGAATAAACCCAACGTGTAATGAACAATTCCTTACAAATCCACCAGATGGTGCCACTAACAATTTAAATTATTGGTTGACACTAGGTGGCACAACCATGTCTACTTTCTGACATGGAACAGAATTACACAAAAGCAAATCTCAAACATTCACACTTCGCTTCAAAAATAAGTGATCACACTTACTAAATTTTTAATTATATTTAGAACATGACATTTTGCACAGATTTACAAAGGTAAAAAGGTAGGTTTTTTTATAATGCGAGGTATCCTGTCCACTCAAAGCACTTTACACTTCACCCCTGGAAGACCTGTTCATTTCAACACCAACTCAGGTTCGCTGGGAAGCATTCAGCAATGCTGCAATTACGCTCATGCATTCATACAAAATTACATCCACCACTGTCTATAGCCAGACACTCATTTATATGTATAGTTGAGTGAACTGTCTATAGCCAGAAAAAAAAAAAATCTCAGCTTCTCATCAGAACTTTTTCTAAAAGTAAATGAGGGACGAAGTTTTTTTTAGTATGCTGATGGAGGTGTTAGCGATTATTAATTTCACAAGTGTACTGTATTGCTTACACTTCTCTGTATAAATGTACTATAAAAGTGCCCTCCAACATGATTCGGATTTTGCTTATCGCTTGTTGCTCGAAAAAAAGATATTTAGAAGACCATAAAAAGATTTGAAAAGTTTGTGGCACTTATTTTCCAATTTTTTATGATGCCTAGTCTGAGCCCGTCAACAATAGATCGCATTCACACAGACGTAGACTGAGTAGCCAACAGGTGGAAAATTAGTGCAGGAAGCACTTTTAATTAAACAAGAAGGACAACAAACAATTAGATGACAAATTTTTTCATATTTTGGAAAAAAAACATTAAAATTACGAAAGGGATTAAAACATTTGTTACTGTTTGGTGACTGAAATTCAACTGGCTTTACAATAACATTCATTATTTCTCAATTAATTAAACATTCCTGTTGCAATCTTTCCTTTTGTACATATAAACATATCCTTCCATTGTTTTTTGCATAAACTAACTCAAAACTCATCACACTTGTACTAGGAGCTAACATTTGGATTACTGATATGTGCTTCAATTGGAGTCAATATGGAAAAAAAAATTACCAAGCAGAGCTGAAGTATGGAATTAGCTTAGGCCAAGTTCTCTGTGTGAACGAGACTTTAGAGTTAACAATGAACATGGAAAGTTTGCAAGGGCATTGCATTTCCAGGTAAAAACATCCAATGCAAACGAATAGAAGTATAGATGTATAAACCAAACTTGGATTTGTAATGAACAATTTCATACAAATCCACAAGATGGTGCCACTGCAGTAACATGGAAATGATTGGTTGACACTAGGTGGCACCACCATATGTGTACTTTCTGCCATGGAACTGAATGAAACAAAAGCAAATTGCAACATTTTACACATTACTTCAAAAATAAGCTTTCATACATACTAAATTTTTAACTACATCTAGAAGATGACATTCTAGAGTCACACTAATTATTCATTATGTCATCAGAATCAAATAATAAATATTTTCACAATAGTTCAACCATTGCTTACACACAACTATAATGTCGCAGTCATCCCCACCACTGACAAATACATATCTATATGACAATCTTCTTGAATTATGTTTGTATCAATCACATTTCTACCATTGTACTGTGCTACCTCACCTCATAACTAAGCCACTTCACTATATCCTGACATCTCATACTCCGCAGGCCTCATGCACCACTAATACCACTAATAACATTACATCATCGAGAGGGGACCACTGGCGACCCTTTCTTATTCACAGCACCCCGGCTACGCATCGACCGAGGCAGCCAAGTAAATGAAGCAATTTCCTGTCGATCTGTCCATTTATCTGTGGCTGGACCAGGTAATAATCACCTGATGCAGACTTTAATTATTCCTCATGGCAGTAATGATGGGCACAGACAGTCACATGGGCATACGTCATTGTCACGAGTTGCCTCATAGTTACAGGTATGGCTCATTGTCACTAATGTCAATGAATTGACAATGGATATGACGTAACGTGGACATAGGTTCGCTGAATTCTGAAATACTATGAATGAACAACAGACGGACAAAGTAATTTGTAGAAATTGTGATGTTGGTTTTTGTGTCATTTCCATGATGTGACAGCTCTGCCTTCCTCAACAAAATAACTGCATCTATGAAGTTAATGAACACTGCATAAAAATGTTCTATCACTTGATACAAAAATAGTATTAATTTGTTTGATATATTTTAATTACTGCAGATCGTTTTGATAAATTTTCAATTCTGTAATGCTGCCTTCTTTTTAATTAATGGACAAAATTGTAGTAGTTACATATGAAAATGCATCGACTACTTCCCAACGTTACTTACTTACGTAAATTGTGAACACACACTGGTATCCATCCTTCCAATAGGCAAGCATCCATTTGTGCTCCCTTCAAGGTTATTTGTGTACTGCAAATGTGCAGGTGTCTATTAGTAGAACACCTGTTTTGTTGTGCCACTGCCTAGTGCCAGGATAGATAACGAAACAGCTGATATTGGGACATACTATTTGCTGGTTTCCACACGGTGAGACACGCTCACATTCCTGGAGAGCTGCAGCACTTCAAAGTTAAGGCACTTAGCAAAAACAATACACCTCATCATAAACATCTCCCTCTCCCTCTCCCTCTCCCTCTCCCTCTCCCTCTCCCTCTCCCTCTCTCTCTCTCTGCAGTTCTTTGTATCTGACGATTAGCGGAAGATGAAAGTCTGACTCGCCATGCCGTCTAATGGCTGCAATTTTTAGGATCTGCCAGTGCCACAGAAATGAAGACATCCTAGACTGGATAAAAGAAAGTATTCATTCTCACAGAGGATGATAAATGATTCCATCTACAATAACGTAAAGGGACAGCGTAGATGAATTAAGTGAGGAAGAGAACTTCTGGTCAAGACCAACTGTTCGAGGAGAATCCAGGACATAACTCCCTTCCGGACAAAACCCTGGTTATGTCGAGAGGGAGTTTTGGTCCTGAGCTGGTTGTGTCTGGTTGTGTCTGGTTGTGTCTGGTTGCTCTGAGGAGAATGTAGGCAAGTGTCCAAACTGTCCATCAACCATACACTGCAGTGACTGGATTTACTGATGTGACCAGCCTGTTATTTACTTCAAGGCCCACTACTAGGCAAAGAGTCTGATTTGCCAGTCTGTCATCAGCCACAGACCACAGGTGACAACAACACCCCAGGTACAGGTAGACCTGGCACAGACCACAGGCCTGTCACCCCAGGGTAGTCCCAGGTGGGCACTGTGCTGTATTGGTGCAATAAAACCAAGTTGTGTGTGGAAAGAGCAAACACTGCAGAACTAACAGTGAGTGCAGGTACGATCACTGTTCTCTGGGCTGGACACCTACACAAGATAGATACGTACTCGTGTACATTAACACATCCACTTGGTAAAACAATACTTGTTTATTCAGAAAACTTAACTATTAAAAATGTTTCAATTAAAGCAAATCTGTATTAAAACATGCTCCCAAATTCCCTACTGCATATGGGAACTCTGTACGACATAGCAGGTCTGTAATAAATTTAATCAGCATGTAAACTGATTACAAACAATACTGATGACATGACTATTCCTGTAAATGCCAGGAAGATGTCTAATGAAGTGGAGATGTCACAACAAAATTCCATGATGGGATAAGCTAATTGGTAGGGAATGAGCAGGATGAGGCTGGGTGGGCTAACGGCTGACAGTATTTAATTATGTGGACCAAGGGTTTCAGGGAATTACTCCACTAAGTCTAATTGGAGTCTGCTGAGAAAACAAGAGAACCAATGGTGCAGAGCCCAGAACTAGCACCTGGGGTCTTACTGCAGGATGGAGGCTGTAGATAAACAGGAGATATATGGAAGAACAACAACACTTAAGATAAGTTTGGATAAGAAGATGGCTGCCACATGTGTGTGGATGGGTCCTTAAATATTCCAGTATGGAACTAGTGATCCCAGCATGGATCTAGTGATCCCAGCATGGATCTAGTGATCCCATCATGGATCTAGTGATCCCATCATGTATCTAATGATCCCAGCATGGATAGCATTGGAAGGATCACAATTGTTAGTAAGTTGTTAATAAAACTTTTTTCTTGTTAAGTCTAGAGCAATGGTGCAATATGGCCTGCCTTTTATCTGAGAGGAAATTGTTCTGCTATAATCTACAACAGCAGAGTTATTTTATGTAATAAAATTGCTATTAAAATGAAGTGATATGTTGTTACTCTTGAACAATAAATGGTTCCATGGAATGTGCATCGTAACATTGCTCAAACAGAACTGTTAAAACCAGCTTGTGACATTCAGTGTTGCAGTTTATGCTCAAAAGCTTTATGAAAGGTAAAACAAAAATAGGATAATGTGCCACATTTTATTGGAGCAGCTGATCTGAAGAATGCCCATTAACAAGTTCTTGCTAAAATGGCCATAAACTTTGATCAGTTGCATTTGTTTGAAAAGACGGCCACCTGGGTGTGCCAGTACCGCAATAAACGTGTTCCTTGCATGTGACTGGTTCAGTAGTGGCTGGGTTATTCTACATCAGGAGGGTTCAAAGTGACTTTTCTTATAAATTAAATTAATTCCCACTTATTCTGCCTTTGTATATGCCCACAGTTTCTATTTTTACTGCCACATTTGTTACAATGTGTAGGGGCATTTTGGCCCACAAACCAAACCCATACATGTATTGAGTATCATATTTACCAAACACTTGTGAATTCAACACTTTAGCAGTCTTGTTAAAAAATTGAAGAATTATTTTAATACCGCTTTGATTGAACATGTTATATATTCAGCATCATACTAGTTAGAGCAACATTTCAATAAGTATCAACTATTTAACTTAGCTGGAATATATAAACCTCTACTTTCATGTACAGCTTGCAGAATGTCGATTTAAATATGTTGAGAGTAGCAAAAAAAGCATAATCTGCCCATCTTATTTATTGCTGATGACATTCTCAATTACATGCTTAAAGAGAAAAATAGTCGCATGAGGCGATTTTGTACCACATAATAATCTGAATCCAGGACAAAATCTCCACTGAACAAAAGCTCCATGGACAAAAGACCCACCTGACAAAAGTTCCCTTCACTCAAAAGCAACAGAATCCAAATATTTGGTTAACTCTTGCTTTAACACCAATTGTTTCCAGAATTGTTTGCAAGTCCATCAATCCCATTTTGCCTGAAAGCATTAATAACTAACATATCCCATCAACACACCTTGAATATAATTCCCACTTGCAGTGGCTTAAATTTTTTATTTTGTTTGTATGTAACCTGTTGGGCCACTGCATGGTAACTAGATAAACTAATTGGTGACTAAGCTTGCCACCCCCCCCCCCGCGAGATCTTAGATACGACACTACCCATCTAAGACAATATGTTGTGTTGCAGTGAACAATATTCTGTCAAACGCAATTTCACAGTCTGTCATTATTTTGTGTCACCACAGCACAATGTATTGTCAAAAAACTGCTTTAGGTGTACATAAGAATGTCAGCACAATGGGTCCCTGGGGTGTCCCAGTATGGGACAAACACAACCCTGTTATTAGCCCCTTCTTACAGCACAAGGGAGGGTTTGTAACCAGGCCAAGCTAACAAGGTGACAGGGTTGTGTGCTAATGAGGGAATTATGTCTGTCATGAGCTTATATGTCTGGCTTTTTTATTCTACAAACAAAAACCCATACTAGATGTCTTTTTGTAGGAGGATGGCAGTCACTAACAACAATAATCTTAAAAATGACGCATAAAGGATAATTACACTTGTATGTTCACAGATGGACCACTATATTTGGACAACCACTATTCCATAATTTAAAATATGCATGGTGTTAAACTTTACATTTGTCAACAGGTTGCTATTATAAAGTATGGCCCATGCAAATCACAAAGGCAAATCCTGCTGTGTAACCACCTAGTCAGTAGGGCTTGCTACCAAACCCTTTACAAGTCTTCTACCCCAGTGCCTAATGAACCTTGGAGGTGTCGTGTGTCTACTGATAAAAAACAAACTCAACCTCCCAGTCTGTATTACCCGCCCTGTTAATTTGAAGGCACCCCATCATTTTCTTTGTCAACTTACATCAATAAGTTGTGAAAAGGACTATTCAGAGTACCTCGCTTTCAAACTAACTACCCCAGGTTGTAGTAGCAACTTGTGGACCCCTGGTGACTGGGGGTGAACAAAGGCAAACAGAGGCTTACTGCAGGGATGACAAACTCAATGCTGAAACATTGCATTTGTGGTCACGTATGCCCCATGTCTGTATGTGTTGCATTTGTGGTCACGTATGCCCATGTCTGTATGTGTTGCATTTGTGGACACGTATGCCCCATGTCTGTATGTGTTGCATTTGTGGACACGTATGCCCCATGTCTGTATGTATTGCATTTATGGTCATGTATGCCCCATGTCTGTATGTGTTTCATTTGTGGACACGTATGCCCCATGTCTGTATGTGTTGCATTTGTGGTCATGTATGCCCCATGTCTGTATGTGTTGCATTTGTGGTCATGTATGCCCCATGTCTGTATGTGTTGCATTTGTGGACATGTATGCCCCATGTCTGTATGTGTTGCATTTGTGGACACGTATGCCCCATTTCTGTATGTGTTGCATTTGTGGTCACGTATGCCCATGTCTGTATGTGTTGCATTTGTGGACACGTATGCCCCATGTCTGTATGTGTTGCATTTGTGGACACGTATGCCCCATGTCTGTATGTGTTGCATTTGTGGTCATGTATGCCCCATGTCTGTATGTGTTTCATTTGTGGACACGTATGCCCCATGTCTGTATGTGTTGCATTTGTGGTCATGTATGCCCCATGTCTGTATGTGTTGCATTTGTGGTCATGTATGCCCCATGTCTGTATGTGTTGCATTTGTGGACATGTATGCCCCATGTCTGTATGTGTTGCATTTGTGGACACGTATGCCCCATTTCTGTATGTGTTGCATTTGTGGTCACGTATGCCCCATGTCTGTATGTATTGCATTTATGGTCATGTATGCCCCATGTCTGTATGTATTGCATTTATGGTCATGTATGCCCCATGTCTGTATGTGTTGCATTTGTGGTCACGTATGCCCCATGTCTGTATGTGTTGCATTTGTGGTCATGTATGCCCCATGTCTGTATGTGTTGCATTTGTGGTCATGTATGCCCCATGTCTGTATGTGTTGCATTTGTGGACATGTATGCCCCATGTCTGTATGTGTTGCATTTGTGGACACGTATGCCCCATTTCTGTATGTGTTGCATTTGTGGTCACGTATGCCCCATGTCTGTATGTATTGCATTTATGGTCATGTATGCCCCATGTCTGTATGTGTTGCATTTGTGGTCACGTATGCCCCATGTCTGTATGTGTTGCATTTGTGGTCACATATGCCCCATGTCTGTATGTGTTGCATTTGTGGTCACGTATGCCCCATGTCTGTATATGTTGCATTTGTGGTCACATATGCCCCATGTCTGTATGTGTTGCATTTGTGGTCACGTATGCCCCATGTCTGTATGTGTTGCATTTGTGGTCACGTATGCCCCATGTCTGTATATAAGTCCAGGTACCCATAAGTACACACAGTTCAATAGCGAAACATGGGGATGATATCTACTCATAACATGGGCGTTTACAGCAAAGTTTATGCCCATAAGGCTATCTTAACCTAGTACTATCCTAGCTCATAAACCGTAAATAAACATCCACTGATAACACCCCAAAACAGCTTAAATAGTGGCTATATCAGTGATATCCCTGCAAGGCAAACCACTGATTGACAGCTGATAACCATCAGACAAGGTTATCTGGCAAATCAGACAGCACAAGTGATTTCAGCCTTTTCTAAATGTCTGAAGGTGTGGAGGAGTCAGCCATAGATTGATGTGTGGCACCACCATCTGATCCAGCATCAGTTTTGCTGCAGTTCTGCCCCATAAAGTACCAGCAGCCAATGAATCTGACCACTGGACATACCAGGAAAAACAACGGGGCTTTCTGCCACGGCAATAAATCTTGTAAATGTGCACAAATACAGAAGCCAGAGATGGCTGGCTGAAGTCAGGACTGGCTAAACTCACAGAGACCCTGGCCTAATGTACATTAGGACAGAGCTAGAAACCTTTGCATTCTGCACGGGCAATTAAAAGTGGCATTTGACTTCTGTGGTCACGCTGAGAACTCCTTTTCTGATTCTGATACTTTGGCCTGCATCTCGGCTCTGTCACCAGTGCACACATGCAAGCGTGTGGCATGTGTGTGCATGCATCACACCTGCAGTCAGCTACCTCTTTATTAAACTACCTGTCATGTGACCAATGATGTTCTACCGCTACAAGTACTATCACAGCCTATAGCCTAGATGCAGTAGCACAATGGTTAGGACCCTCAATTATGAGGATCAGGGTCCGAATGTTCTTGCAAATCTCATTTAAAAACTTGGCCAAGTTAATTCACTCCACGTTGCCTCAGTTGACTCGGCTGAGTACCTGAGTACCTGAGTACCTGGCTATAGACAGTGGTGGATATGTGAGAACAAATAGTCATCACACAATAATTGCAATGTCGCCAACTGCTTCCCGGAGAAGTCTAGTTGTCATTGGAATGAACAGATCTGCCAGGGGGTGAAGTGCAAAGGAACAGATCTGCCAGGGGGTGAAGTGTAAAGAAACAGGTCTGCCAGGGGGTGAAGTGCAAAGGAACAGGTCTGCCATGGGGTGAAGTGCAAAGGAACAGATCTGCCAGGGGGTGAAGTGCAAAGGAACAGATCTGCCAGGGGGTGAAGTGTAAAGAAACAGGTCTGCCAGGGGGTGAAGTGCAAAGGAACAGGTCTGCCAGGGGGTGAAGTGTAAAGGAACAGGTCTGCCAGGGGGTGAAGTGTAAAGGAACAGGTCTGCCAGGGAGTGAAGTGTAAAGTGCTTTGAGCAGTCCTAAGGACTGGATACCGCGCTATATAAGAACTTACCTTTTTATAACCCAAGAACAGTCATGCCATATGACCATCTACAATGGTGACATATACAACGAAACTATTCCGCCACTGTTCTTTTAAAATATATAACATGAACATGTTTGTAATATGACTACCAGTAGTTTCATGTCTCAGAACCTGTATATGAACCACCCCTGATATTACATGAATTCTAATAATCACCTCTACTTAACATCTCGTCAGATTAAGCAATAACACCTACCGTTGACTACAAGTTTCCCAACTGCAGGCTGTCCATCTCCCACAGTGTTGGAAGGTGTACACACGTACTCGCCACTGTCCGACAGCTGGGCAGAGTCCAGCACCAGGGTCTGACCAGTGTGTAGAAGCACTGATGACCCAAGTTTTGTCCAAAGCAACTTTGCGGCTGGCTCTCCTTCAAGCAATGGCATTCTTGTGTCCAGTCCAATATTATGTACACAATATTTTTCAAATATATTTAAGAATTGTGTTTTATTTTTGAGTAGTTGGCTTACAAATTTTCTTTTACACAAAGACAGGTGAGTCGACATGAAAAAATAGTAATCCAACTATGTAACACCTATGGTAATTATGAATGAGACTGGCCTAATTTATTTACACCGTACCTACGTCATTTTTCTTTACATCATTCCACGTAAAATATTGCGTTTTTGCGCACTTTTGCCATCTAAACAGAGCTGCTGATTGCATTCGCTGTAAGCGATAACATAAACTTTTAATGCTCACTGTAGAACGCTGATGCAATGTGGCATTACTTAAACCAGAAAAATGCACAATAACATAATGTGTTTTAAAGAATATGCGTTTTGCACATGGAAGGCCGAACTAAAACTGTGCTATGACTGCCTATATATTGTTGGCATATTTAAAAAATAGTATTATTATTCAACAAACAGTTCTGCAGAGTGGTGGAGCCCATGCATAAATCCAATGAAATATGTGAGAAATGTGTGCCAAAAACCGGAATATGATAAAAAGACTGTCACTAGTTATAGTTTGTGGTCTGTGATTGGGTAAGAATTCAGGTGACAAGGCAAAGGGAGGTTTGGAAAATGAAATTATCAATAATCAATACAACCCTAATAGAAACACATTTATCTTACTCCAATTTATTTTGTCTTCAATCTCATGATGCATGACACAATAAAGGATATTCACTTTTCAATCGATCCAAATTGGCTGCTCTACACCCTGTCTATGCACATTCACTTGTGCAGTGACTGTCACAAGATAACTTACCTGGATCAGTGACACTACAGTGCAGCTCTGCAGCCGTGCCTTTGATCACCGAGGATGGCACGTCCAATGTGGCAGCACCAGGCTTATCTGCAGAAAGATACCATTCACTGGACTTAACCATACATGATCAAATAACTCACAAAGACAGGACTGCCCTGTTAATTGTTTAACCCCAAGTCATTACCTACAAAGTTTGTCAGACAGCTGCTACACGATCTCATTACCAGGTTTATATTCAAAGAAAGCAGCAACTGGGAGTGTAGATAAGCAATATTTACTTTTAAATTCAACAGTCTTCATAAAAACATTTCGGATCCACAAACAGTGCTATCTACTATTTTGTACATGAAATAGGTGTTACAGTTGTCTTTGAATGGATTGAAATTAACAAAAGCTGACAGTTTCTGTGGACTGGACCAACAAAAACTAGTTTCTTAATTAAGAGTTAAAAAATGTCAAAGATGTTACATTTGTTTAAGATAACACTGACATATCACCAAAAACTTTTTTAAACTGTTGTTGCAATAAAAATCGTGCGTCTGTTACAATACATATGTTCTGGTCAATCCCAGATTTATTTATTTGTTAACAAAGGCATACATATTTATGAAGATAAAAACTACTATAAAATGGTAGAAAGGAATGGTGCAGACATTAGTACCAGACACTGAAAAATATCTAATAATGTGGAATAGTGTGGAAAAATGGAGAATGCAGATCAAGTGACAGCAAGCTGTGCCAACTAAGGACACATGCATGACATGTCTCTCATCAGGCGCAAAAAAGGCGGAAATAGCCACTGACTGATTTATGCGGAAACACGTTCCTCTCAATCCACATGCCAGCTGTTTTTCAACATTACAAAATAAGCATCATTAGTAATTTTCTCATAAATTCCCACAGTGCAAGATAACACATCATACAGAAATAAAAACATTATTTGTTCTGACTTTAAAATATTAAAACATTAAACACTACCAACTGAACTGTGTTAACTATATTTGTATTTTAATTAAATATATATGTCATTCTTACTATCAAAGAAATAAGTTATTTACATAAATATTTGTTTCTTAGCATTAATAAAATAAATGTTGAACTGTGTGTAACAATACCAAATGGAATGCTATGAGGAATTTTACATTTATTTAATCACAAGAATAAAATAATTTTGGAACTATTATTATTAGATATCAGGGCAACAATTTTTGTTTTGTAATGGGTGTATTGTATCAACACTCATTTGAGGCTTTATTACAATTCCATTGATTACTTTGATGCCCTACTGCCCAAAAATATTTATAGCTTAAAACAAAACAGGTTTATGACATTGAAAATGATTTGATAAAATGCATGACCAATGGTATACATATTGTTAATGGACCCATGTGGTCTAAATGGGCATGAGCTCTTTAATGTGTGCAATGGTGAATTTACATTCCATTCATATTTTTTATTATTCATTATTATTTTAATGTATTAATTTTTTTAATGTATTTCTATTTTTAACTTACTTAGTTTTTAACTTATTTTCTTTTTAACATAATTTTATTTTTAATGCATATTTGTATGTATATTAGCTGTTCTCTGAAATAAAAGTATTCATGTTCATATTACAAACTGCCCCAGTGGCCCTCCAACTTCCATCTGACACAAAATGCTTCTATGCACCTGGGAAATCTCGCACAGGAAATTGAGCTGACAGTGTGGACATATAAATGGGCTGACAATGAGTCAGTGAGCTTAATGAGTGGCAGTGATTTAGAAGGAACTGAAAGGTCCTTCATTATTCTGTTATGTAACTCCTAGAGTGTTTGCTTTAGGATTCCCCTCCAGACTAGCACTTGCATCTCCAGTTCGGTGCAGTAGTAGGTTCTACTAGTGACTGCATAAAACATAAAAACTCCTGTGTAGTCACTTTCAGTAATATTAATTAACAAAACCACCACATGGTAAATGTTGACCATTTTGACTAGATTTGAAACCTCTTGATATCGTTGCACATTTGTTCTCACATTACTGCTACATTTAATTTTATTTCTTTAACTATAACCATTAATCAATATTGTATTTCAATGAGTTTTCATACTTACATAGCACCCGCAACTGCATACTCTTCATTCCACTGCCCTCCAATGGCGACTTGCCAGATGGCAGCATCTGATTGGTTGCCTGACATTTGTAATCCCCAGCATGTGACCTTTGAACCAGGTCGATCACATAGGATATGCCAGTGTGGACAAGTGTTTCCCCTTTCATCCACTTGATGTCACCACTGTTGACCAGTGGATTAGCACTGACTTCGCAGGTGATGTTGACACGACGGTTCTCATGGGTGATTAGTGACGAGTCAATACTGTCGGAGTTCTCATTTAGTAATCGCAGAATTGGTGAATCTGCATGAAAAACTATGCTTATCAACAACCTGGCTCAATAGACAGTGGCAGGTTTATGTGAACGAATAGTTTTTGTACAATAATTGCAGTGTGGCTGAAAGCTTCCTTGAGAAGTTCTTGTACTATCAAGTCAAGTTTTGTTAGGGCAATGCCAATGGTAATTATACATAACAATGGACTACTGTTATTCAGAGTTACAATCTACGTCAAATGTCCATAATATGTTCTTTCGGAAGATCTCCACCCCGCTGGAAGCATTTCAAATTTGTTTTAATATACAAACAACCCCTATGGGCCCCCGAGCATACGAGCACAGCCACATTCAGGTAAAACTGACAGAGACGACAGACAGACAGACAGACAGACACAGGCACACATTTTTTTATAGTATAGATAGCGGACATTTATATTGTTAGCAACACTGGATACTTACACTGGACGTCTAGCACCATGGCCTTGTGTTGCGTTCCTACACTGTTTGTGGCCCGGCATGTGTACGTCCCAGAATCCTCGCTCGTAACAGAACTTAATGGAAGAGTGAAGCCTTTCTCTGAAAGCAAAAAACAACACTGCTATGTCTGCAAGTCATTGTAAACATGGTGACCACTGTGTAGTGTCTATCAGAAACATTCCCTACACAACACAATTGATGATGTGGTGGTGGTGGTTGTGGTGATGGTGGTGGTGGTTGTGGTGGTGATGGTGGTGATGGTGGTGATGGTGGTGGTGGTGGTGGTGGTGATAATACACTTTTATAGTGCCTACATCCTCAGGAACCTTAGCTCACAATAAACCAGAATCAGATACTGTTTTTCATAATTAATGCAGAAGATATGCACAGGGTCTTACAAACGAAAAATTCTAACAATAAACCTAGCAAGCTTGATATTGATGCCTTTTCACTGTGATTCTACCATTAGTGGAACAACCTTTCAGTCAACAGTGGAAGCAAAAAGCATCCTCACCTTCAAAAATACACTAGACAATGCCTGGAAGATGGAAAGATTTGAATATCTTAAACCACAACCTATATGTACAAGTTCTCCCAATGATAAATGGTGAAGAATAATGGAGAGATCCAGGCAAATCATAATTGAAAAAAAGAATTTGCAGCAATGGTTCTATCTGGCAAATCCACAGTGGTGGAAAGAAGTTGAAAAAGATATTCACTGTCCTGTTCCATCACACCAAACTAAAAAGTAGTTGAAAAAAGACACAGATCAATGCCAAATAAGTGTCAGACAGAATTCTGAATGGAAATGGAATAACTGTTAGTTAAGGTCATCATAAGAGTCAATTGTCCTGCAGATAATACACAAGAGAGTCCATGGACAGCACAGCTACTGTTGGAATAGTGTCCATCAAATGCAGAGCATACACTACCACACTTTGAAAGATCTCTGCTTTCACCAGCATGATTCAAAACGTACCACCTTTCAGTTATGAGCATGGCTGATATTTCCTCTGCAGAGAGCGCTGACAACCATGACACTGATAGGACTGATGTGTGACAAGAACCAGTGGTTATGAGCAAACAGGTGACAGAGGCAGCATTGTGGCAGCAGGACACACAAAGGCAGTGCTATGACACTCAGCAGAGACAGACGTTTCTTTGGCATACCTCACACCAAGATGGCCCCACAGGACAACCTGATGCTCATTTCAGACAATCTTATCTCTCACACCCCTCATTACCCTAACATCTACCCCTCTGTGTTGAGCAGCGAAGCCCCACCAACAATTGTACTTTTTACACTTACACCAACATCAGTACCTGGGTATGTTACCTGCCAACCATATAATTAATTGTCAACCCCAGATTTGCTGAACAAAGTTCACAGGGTCAGCAGCATGACTTTATGTTTGTTTGAAAACTGGCCACTTGAGAATGACTGGTTCTCCAGGGATCATTGCACAACCTGATTGATGTAGAGAACCCTATTTTGGTGCAGCCTTTGTTGGCCTTGGCAGTTACTTCCATTAGCATCCAGGTAAAAAACCAGCCATGAATGCTAATAGACCAACATAAGGCAGACTTGAGATTTATGGTGCCATTGAAACCACACGACAACACATGACTGGCATTAACTGTAGTTTACAAACCAGAGCAAATTTTGAATAAATTGGTACCAGTTTAATTAGCACATTTTCATTGGCATGATAAATCAGACTGGAATGCCCGAAGTGAACCTAGAACATGTGCGTGCTGAACTCAATGCTGAATTCAATTACATCCTATTGTCATGGTCTGCAGTGACTCTGCATAAGGTCCGAGAGTGAGACATAAACATACCAGGTTTTTCCATGTCCATGTTTATAGAAGTCTTATCTACCCATAAAGTTGTGGTAAATGGTATGCCCATGATGAAAAGCTATCCTGGTTGTAATGGAACCTGAGATGGTTGGATGAGGAATGTGAAGGACGGATGGATCTTAGGATAGAAGCATAGAAAGTCAATCAGTGTGTACTGATAAGCAGATGGACAGGTTTTGGAATGGATTGTTAGATGGGTGAGTTTTTGGATGGATGGATCTTTGAATGGATAGATGAATCTTTGAATGGATAGATGGATGGATCTTTGAATGGATGTATGATTTTTATTGGATGGATGGATGGGTGGGTGGGTGGGTGGGTGGGTGGGTGGGTGGGTGGGTGGGTGGGTGGGTGGGTGGGTGGAAGGATCTTTCAGTGGATGGTTGAATCTTTGAATGGATAGATGAATCTTATGAATGGATGGATGTTTGAATGGATGTATGAATCTTTAATTGGATAGATGGGCAGATGGATGGATGGATCTTTGAATGGAAGAATGAACCTGTGAATGAATGGATGGACGCACAGATGGATGGATTGGTATTAGAATAGATGGATGAAACAATGAATGTAGTAAATTTAATAATTATTAGCTTCTTCCTTGGTTTGTCCTTAGAATGACAGGTGTGGTCACAATATGGATACAGATATGCACTTCAGTGAAGTATGAAGGCAAACATAGATGCACACACCACCATGAATTGTAATCTTATTAACAATGGCCAACATTTATCATTCAACTCTGTTTAGGATTCAGTCTACATATAGTAATTATAAGTGGGAGACTTTTGTATGCATTTGTATGACAAACAGTTATATCAAAATGTAAAAGTAAACAACCAATTTCAAAAACAAATTACTGCCTTGTAGCTTGTTGAACTTTATAGTGAAATACGGATAAATCAGTCACCAAAAAACTAGTCTGTTTTCAATCTAGTCGACAGATGCCACTTCAAGGAACGTTTTTGTCATGTCAGTTTACACTCTTATGACAAATGTGTCTCTCTCCGTAGCAGTGTACACTGGACAAACTGAAATAACAAGTACGGAATTGTCCACACATGACTGATTCTATTATTCTTACAGTTCCGACCTTGATGCCTATTTATCAACCAGGTAACATTCTTGCAATGCGGTTATTCATAGTTCACAGCCCTTTCTCACTACCCTCATATTTTATATCCTTGAATGAATTAAAGTTGGCACTGATGAAGTTGTATGCAAATATATTGTGTTCAGATTCTGTTTATTCTGACCAGGTGACAGTTGTGCATTTAGAGAATGTCAGTTCACATGAAACTTCCCAAGTGCAGCTGCCCAAATGAGAGTTCACTTACAAGCAATTATCGATCAACTTAGCTCAGTGGGCAGCCCCAACACACCACCAGTCAGTCTTAAGTGAGATACTTATAACAGTGATATAATTTTAAATTATATTATGTAAGTATGCTTAGTTCAAATGGTTCAAGCAACCAGTAAAGTGTGGACATGATGACGCTATATAAATTCTGATAAGAAAACGTGAACTGTTTGTAATCTAACAGAAGTATGGTATTGCTACAAAACATTTTGATAATATTATTATCACATTTTACATACAAATAAAGTAACAACATTGTACAACAAACCTCTTTGATATTAACACAATGGTAGAGTCAAACTCCACTTTCCCACTACGCTGTTAACTGGGGAACAGATCTGATAAAGTCATTGGCGTCAAAAGGGGCAAAAGACAATTTGAACGAGGGTTGCCAGGGTCGGCTAAAGTCAGAAAGGAGATTCATATCTATTAAGATATCCACAGGTATGATTATATACTGTAGACATGATTACAAGTTATTAGACCATAAGTAGTGTATATCTCTGATGCCAATCCATGTGGGCTTCATCGGACAAGTTCACTGACTGTTTCAAGTAAACTGCGTGTTTGTTTATACTTGGAATGTCATTTACAGAACTTGCACCTTTACTGAGAATCAGTTCTAAAATGATGCATTTAGAGAATACCAGGTAGACAACATTTAGAGAATACCAGGTAGACAACATTTAGAGAATACCAGGTAGACAACATTTTGAGAATACCAGGTAGACAACATTTTTAGAATACCAGGTAGACAACATTTTATTCTGAAAACCAAATGACCACCAAAAGCTTAGGTCATTTCATAGAGTAGATTATTTACTGGTATTTAGCCAAGTCGTTATTATGGTATGAAAACTAATTTATTTGAACAAGATTGCCATCTAAAACAAAAAACCCATATGGAAAGTGGATAAAGAAGCCATTGGCCTACCAAGAGTCCAACATTTGTTCGTCAACGTGTTCTATTTCAGTAGGTTTTTGGTGTTATATAAATACCAAATGAAAACCAAAATCTTAGACCAATCCATAGATTAGGCTATTCACAGGTATTTAGCAAAGTCATTATTATGGTATGAATAAACTAACAAAGCTGCTAAAAATAAGTCTTTTATCGTGTTAGCAACGTAAGTACCATGTGCATAAACAGTGTTGGTAATGCAGGTTAATACAATCAGTTGGCACGTGTGTACAATGGCAGAGGGGAATCTAGGCCTCAGTGGCAAAGATAAAGTCTAACCTTTAGCACTGGATGTGCAGATTGGTAGACTTTAAAGGTGTGTGGTCTTTACAGATATCAGCATTCAATGACCAAGGTGAATAAAATACTAAGTCAAAATGTCATTTCACCTCAAGTGGTGTGTCTAGGATCTCACTGGGGGGAGGCAAAGGGGGGTCTAAAGGGAGAGTCCTGGGGGGCACACCTAGACACCCATGCTACCATGTAACGGCACAACAGAAAAATACGGAAATAATTTTTTTTCATTAAACCAAAGGCTCAATCCCCCTTAAATAAACCACTGTTCAGCAGATGTATAAAGTTGGTGAAAGAAAGTGTTCTAATTAGAAGGAACAGGCACACACACACACAGATGGCATGATAGCAAGATTCATTTACCTGGGACGGTCAAACAAAAGTGTCCTGGAAGAAGTGACCACTGACTAGACAGATGTCCCTTCGTAATTACCCCTGGAGGGTATGACCAGAGGACTAATGACAATTTATCATGATTAACTTCCATTTAACATTTCTAAAGAAAACTTTAAGAAAGGATTGATATTGAGCAAGGTACCATGTAGGCCTATACTACCCCTTCTCCATTCCTGGTGAGGGTTAACTAATTACCTGGTTACCTACCCTGCCACAGGTGACGGGAAAGGGCAATGGATAACAAGTAGTGCATGTGAAAATTATCAAAACCATATGAACAACTAAAGATACTGTAGTGCCAATAATCCAACACTGCCTGCTTTGCAAATGTTTGCTGGTGTCTGGAATGGTGGCCTGCTGAGCTCTCAGGTGGATAGTTGCTCTTTTCTGGGGGGAATGGTAGCCTGCTGAGCTGTCAGGTGGAAGGTTGCTGTTGTCTGGGGGGCAATGGTGGCTTGCTGAGCTGTCAGGTGGATGGTTGCTCTTGTATGGGAGGCAATGGTGGCCTGCTCAGTTGTCAGGTGGATGGTTGCTTTTGTATGGGGGGGCAATGGTGGCCTGCTGAGCTGTCAGGTGGATGGTTGCTCTTGTATGGGGGGCAATGGTGGCCTGCTCAGTTGTCAGGTGGATGGTTGTTCTTGTATGGGGGGCAATGGTGGCCTGCTCAGTTGTCAGGTGGATGGTTGCTCTTGTCTGGGGGGGTAATGGTGGCCTGCTGAGCTGTCAGGTGGATGGTTGCTCTTGTCTGGGGGGCAATGGTGGCCTGCTGAGCTGCCAGGTGGATGGTTGCTCTCTACACTGTATGGCAAAACAATGTGAAGCAAGAAACACACATATAAACATTCATACAGGTGCATGGACAAAATCCCTTCCCCCGTCCAGGAGGGATTTTGTCCATGGGTTTGTGTCCAGGTGGGATTTTGTCCTACATTCACACGTATGCACTAACACACTCACATACATTTATTCTCTACATTACCTCAGTTACCCCCCCTCCAACAGCCACTGTACAATGCCTTTTGTAAAGATCCCTCTCCCCAAAAGACAATAAGTGCACAACAATCTCTTCCCAAAAATTAACTTTTATATTTCCACATTGTACAAAAACATGTTTAACCTATTTTATGAGGACAAGGTTTCACACTGCACACAACTCAAACTTAAGTCACCCTAAAATTGTGATAACACGAACATGCACAGCCTATTCAACCAAACTTCTGACAGTGACCAAATGCACCCGTCTTTGATGTTCCCTGCAATAACTTGGCAAAAGTGGGCAGTAAAGACTGGAAATCCTCCTTAAACAAGCATAACAGCAGGGAATGGTGTCATTTAAAATGCACATAAATTATGCTATCTATAGAATATTTTGTGCAAGTCAACAGGCAATATCCAGTTCACAAGGAGAATGTTTAAATCATATCTCTGCCATCTGAGATTAATGTTTTGTAGACGGCCACAGTGTGTTCTAAAAGCTGCCTCTGTTCATTTCATCTGCACAGGGCATGTACAAAGACAACACTGGAAATGTGAATATTATCAAGATATATGCTTAGAAGTTTAGGTGTGAAGGTGAGATTGCGATTTTTGTGAACACTCAAACAGATGTATGATGTCACCATGATGCTCACCATGTGAGAGAAGAGGAAAGCATGAACCAGCAGGAATGTGACACCAGAACTCTGTTAGTGGTTGTAATGGCTGGTCAAAGCTGAATGTTGTTGTAATGGCTGGTCAAGGCTGAATGTCGTTGGTGGTTGTAATGGCTGGTCAAGGCTGAATGTTGTTGGTGGTTGTAATGGCTGGTCAAGGCTGAATGTTGTTGTAATGTCTGGTCAACACTGAATGTTGTTGGTGGTTGTAATGGCTGGTTAAGGCTGAATATCGTCGGTGGTTGAAATGGCTGGTCATGGCTGAATGTCACTGGTTGTTGTAATGGCTGGTCAAGGCTGAATGTTGTTGATGGTTGTAATGGCAGGTCACGGCTGAATGTCATTGGTGGTTGTAATGGCTGGTCAAGGCTGAATGTTGTTGGTGGTTGTAATGGCTGGTCAAGGCTGAATGTTGTTGGTGGTTGTAATGGCTGGTCGTGGTTGAATGTTACAAATACCTCTTTTGTGGTTGAATTTTGTGACTGAATATTGCACTTGGATACATTGGGACTGTTGATGTGAATAACTATCAGCATGATACAAATACTTCTTTTGTGGTTGAATTTTGTGACTGAATATTGCAATTGGATACATCGTGAATGTTGATGTGAATAACTGTATCAGCTTGTTACAAATACTTTTGTTGTTGAATTTTGTGACTGAATGTTGCACTTGGATACATTCTGATTGTTGATGTGAAGAACTGTATGAGCAAGGTCAGGGGCTTTCTTCAGACTGGATCCAATATGGAGATTCAGTATATTCTCCAGAACAATGCGGGTCTAGGATGTATCAGAGATGTGTGCTGCCCTCTCCATTATATGGCTCAGAATGCTGGTGTATGACAGAAAGAGATCTTAGACAACATTCAACCTTCCATACCAAATATGTGGGAATTACCATGACCTTTTCAGTCCTTTTAACCTCTGTGTACCCTCGTTGGTGCATAAGGCTACTAAGGCGAATGGGAATAATTTACAAAGATGTGAACAGAATAATGCATGGGCCTGCAGCCCTGCATGCATGTTCATGTGTACGCTGCACCCAGAGTTAAATGAATGTGGAAGCATATGATCCTAGTTATGTAGACAGTCCAATGCACTGGGACATGACAACTAGGCAGGAAGGCAAACAAACAGCACAATTACAAGTCCTAATCCGGGACATAATATCACAACAGATGAGCCAGCTTAAGCTGGTCTGTGGCAATCAGGGGCCTTTGATGCCCACCAAGTAAGCTGCCCAGGTGTGTATCTCCCTGGAGAGGCATGACCACTGGTCAATTGTCACCAGAGAATGACCACAACTTCAAAGCTTGGAATGCAGTAATGAGTGGCAGCTGGATAAGGCACAAAATACTAAGTAATGTCCACTGAGAGCAATAGCATGTCTTTCTAGTCAATTGGTCCCCTTTCAGAAGACTTACTTGCAGTGATAACATTTTACCAGGGTGGGATATGTCAATTATAAATTGCAGACTTTCAATAAGCTAGCAGTTTCACTGTCTATGTGTCATTCGGAACTTTTTGCTTCTTAAGACAATATTTTCTAATGTTGCTCTCCTATTCATCTTTGGCGAGGCTGGCACCGATAGCGGTCATCAAATTTTTTCCCCTTTCTTCTGTCATGAATCACCTTTCATTGTTTTCTCCACCACCAGTCTCCACCCCTCCCACTCCCCCATCCCTTGCTCTCATTCTCCCCTCCCTTCCCAAATCCCTCGTTCTCCCTCCCATCCCTCGCTCTCATTCTCCCCTCCACTCCCATTCCCTCATCCCTTGCTCTCATTCTCCCCTCTCCTGCCATTCCCCTATCCCTCACTCTCGTTCTCCCTTCCCTTCCCCCATCCTGCGTTCTCCCCTTTCCTCCAATTACCCCATCCCTCGCTCTTGTTCTACCCTCCCCTCCTATTCTCCCATCCCTCGGACTTGTTCTCCCCTCCCATTCCCCCATCCCTCTTTCTCGTTCTCCCCTCCCCTTCAATTCCCCATCCCTCACTCTCGTTGTCCCCTCCTATTCCCCCATCCCTCGTCCTCATTCTCCCCTCCCCTCCCCTCCCCTCCCATCCCCTCCCATTCCCCCATCCCTCGCTGTTGTTCTCCCCTCCCACTCTCACTAGATCTCTCTGCATGCAGGCATCAATCTCAGTCTCAGTCTTCCTCGTCTCCAGTCAATAATATGTCAATTATAAACTGCAGTCTTTCAATAAGCCAGTGGTTTCAATGTCCACATGCATGCTTCAAATGAATTTTTGTTATATTAAAACTAAAAACCTGTACTAAATATACTATTGAAAATGGTAGCATAGCCAACATTGCTCACCAATCAGAAAAACAGCAACCAATTTAACAACATCTAGTTAAAAGCTGTTAATGACCTTTAATGATTTGTACAACGAACTGTACAAACAAATCTATTTCAATGGGAAGTCAAACCTATTGCAAAATTTATTATAAACGCCAAGTTGTACAGAAGAACTGCTTCAAAACAAGTTTAAATGTCCACAGATTATCGAAATAACATAGGTGGACAGAGAAATTGCATTGGAACTTTTCCAGGTGAGTTTTTCAGGGAAGGATTTTTCCAGGGGTTTCTTGGGTCTCATTTTCTCTGGGAAATATCCAGTCACAATCGATGTGCTCTATTTAATAACATAATTCTACCCTTGTCTCATTTATGTGACTATTAGAGTATGGGAGATTACATAACTACTCAGACTGATATAGGATGAAAACCTGGTTCTCCAGATTTAGGGTCAGATAACTGCGACAGTGTATTGCGATACACCACAAAGTGCTATTAGCAGCACTGACTGTATGTGCTGTATGTTCAAGAAGCAATAGCTCTTTGCAGTTCTGAAAGTGAACCTACATTTACTCCATGCATTTCACTTTAAAAAAATCAATAAGCAAATATATAATTAAAAGACAACAGCCATAGACAGTCCCCGCAGGCTAAGCCAACTTTGACTTCATATTTCAACACCAGACAATCATACACAACACCTTTCTTCAATGCCAGCTTCTGCCCTTCCATCACTTGACCCCCATGAGCTGTCAATCAAACACATCCCTAACAAACACTTTAATCTGTGTTAATTGATTGCCCGGGATCATATTTTCCATGTCTCAGTGCAGCAACCATGGGTCTTAAATTGTGTCTGTTAGCGGAGATCAAATGGCTGCTTCTGCTTCAAGCAGGACCATTGTCACCTCATCAGTGTGAGTGTCACATGAGACAGCTACACGGTGACAATGTCACAGATCAGGTGGTTGTGTATGACAGTGATTGCTGACAGCAGAAAGAGCAGTGTCTCCTGGAGCACACCTCCGTGTTGTGATAACAGCAGTAGAATCAATGCAGTACACTGAAACGTCATTTAAGTTAGGGCAGGGTGCCACAGTCAAAGGGTGTTAGACCATGGGGTTAGGGTACCACACATTTTCCCACTACAAATATATTCTCTAATGCTGCCTGGCTTTGGCTACTTTGTTTGACAACTGCATCAATGTGGCTATAATGAAACAAACAAATAGTCAGAACACTAATTAGATAACACAGACATACCCAAATCCCTTCTGTAGGCAGAGTGTATATATAAAGGTGCGTTGCTACATACCATGCCATCCCATCATTAGGACTCCTCAAAGTTTTCCACACTTCACCCCCTGGCAGACCTGTTCATTCGAACACCAACTCAACTTCTCAGGAAAGCATTCAGCCATTGTGCAATTAGTTTGCAAAATGTACGCCATTTAATAATTGGAAAAGGTAAATAATTCCACCTTGCCTATACCCAGGTATAGTAATATATACAGCTGAGAGAACTATGGCAATGACGAATGAACAAAATTGTATAAGCTTCAGCTTGCAGCAAGAAGAATCAAACCCTATCGATTGAGAGAACAATACTCTAACCATTGTGCCACAGAATCCAACTTTAAATAACAGTGTCCACATACTAAAGTGGACTGATTATGATATGTCCTTGCTAAGTCCTATGCCATGAGTACAGCTCTCCAAGTGAAGATGTCTGTCCAGCATATCCACGCAGACCCCTGACTCAAGTCCAGATCACATGTTTATGATAAGAATCAAGTCATACTGGACATTACTGATTTGCTGAAAGCCTCTGTCAGGGTACAATGGTGGCCGGATATCATACAAATACCTTGAGGGGGCTAAACACAATAGCCAACTAAGAACTCAGGGTAAACCTAACACACCCATATAGATAGGATATTAGCATACTGCTTCCAGTGTCTCCTGAAAGCTGTCAAGGATTATTTGACACTTGTTTTAACATACCGCCTTGGGAATTTAGATAAATCATAAAGGCAACAAAGATCACAGTAAACAATCATATGACTATTAACAGTCGCACTACAGTCAAACTAGAGTGATATTCAATTAGATGGTTAAATGAAGCATGCAGTGACATTGAGTGGCCTCTTGCTATATGGACTCACAGTGTACGGAATACATCTTCAAAAGAACAACTTTGAAATCCCTGTTCTGTCTTGCCCTACTGGCACCTCGCCTCGTACCCACAGATATAAGAAAACTGGATTTGTGGAACAATTTGGCTCATATATATTTTAAACAGAGCTAATACATGTAGGTAAAAAAAATTTAAACATACTACATTGAAATACAAATGTAACCTGCAGCTGTGTAACAGGAACTACTACCGGTCTGTGTAGTACCCTTAAGGGCGTGGAAAGTCATAGGTCTTGATTAAAATCAAATTGGACAACTTAATCATTGGCCAACAGAGGTTGCAATCAAGAGGTATGCATCACTGATAAAACAACAGTTTCTTTCCTGCTACAGTCAAGATGCCTATCTCGCAGTCTTGTACCCATAGTCCTAATGGCATGACCAGAAACCCGAAACTAGTCATGTGTTATGTCTGCCCACATACAGCGCTGGTAAAATGTTACAATGGTTTATCTGATGTAACAAATCAAATAGATTTGTGAAATATGTTTCAGATAAGGCTATTGTTTCTGGTATTCATATGGTCATTTTCTTCAATGGACATTCTGTAACTTTGGCCATCTGGCCCCTAGCTTAAAGGTCCATCCTGAATAAAAAAAAAATTTCGTCTTATTTTAGAATCATAAAAAAATCAAACCTATCTAGTATACACTATGACATGCTAGCTCTAGTATCCACTATGACATGCTAGCTCTAGTATCCACTATGACATGATAGCCCTAGTATCTACTATGACATGCTGACTCTAGTATCCACTATGACATGCTGGCTCTAGTATCCATTAGGACATGCTGGCTCTAGTATCCACTATGACATGCTGGCTCTAGTATCCACTATGACATGCTGGCTCTAGTATCCACTATGACATGCTGGCTCTAGTATCCACTATGACACACTGGCTCTAGTATCCACTATGACACGCTAGCTCTAGTATCCACTATGACATGATAGCTCTAGTATCCACAATGACATGCTGGCTCTAGTATCCACTATGACATGCTGGCTCTAGTATCCACTATGACATGCTGGCTCTAGTATCCACTATGACATGCTGGCTCTAGTATCCATTAGGACATGCTGGCTCTAGTATCTATTACGACATGCTGGCTCTAGTATCCACTATGACATGCTAGCTCTAGTATCCACTATGACATTTTAGCTCTAGTATCCACTATGACACGCTAGCTCTAGTATCCACTATGACATGCTAGCTCTAGTATCCACAATGACATGCTGGCTCTAGTATCCACTATGACATGCTGGCTCTAGTATCCACTATGACATGCTGGCTCTAGTATCCACTATGACATGCTGGCTCTAGTATCCATTAGGACATGCTGGCTCTAGTATCTATTATGACATGCTGGCTCTAGTATCCACTATGACATGCTAGCTCTAGTATCCACTATGACATTTTAGCTCTAGTATCCACTATGACATGCTAGCTCTTGTATCCACTATGACATTTTAGCTCTTGTATCCACTATGACATGCTAGCTCATTTGTAATTTTGGTGAAATCATCGGACAAACTATAGAATTATTTTTTACAAGATCCAGTGAAAATTTTACAAAAAAAGGTCTGGCCATATATACTATAACATAACACTATTTACACATTAGCAAGTTCATAACCTTCTGAGTATACCCTGTACATACCCCTCTGAACATGCCTTGTCACTCAACAGTTAACCCCCACCTGCAGGCACCAACTTGCCCCAATGCCAGCCTAATTACCCCATACAAAGTTATTACCCCACCCCTTCTTTATTACCCCTCCAAGTCAGAAACAACCATTAATTTTCCACCCTTTTAATGGCCACCTCAGTCTTCCCTTTCATTAGGGATGTCAACCCCTTCCCAAACTCCCAATTTGGTCCCTTGGAATTAGGGGTGTTTTCAGGAAGACTTAACTAGGTAGCTTACCCAAATAGTTGCCATGACGATGGTAGTGTGTGGGATATCCATAAAGACCGGGTAATGATGTATTTGTGTTTGTGTCAGAATGTGACAGGGAGCATCCATTGTCCATCTGCTCATAATCGTAAATAGTTACAGCATAAGTGTAATCCTGTAATCCAGGTGGCTGCCATGGCAATACATACAACGGATATTAGCATAGTACCTATTTTCCCTTTCTCAAGTATTATTGTGGCCTCATTAACTTCTAGTCCCTGAAATATTTAGATGGTTCTTTCTAGTACAGAATCACCAAACTACTATGTACAGTCCAATTAGTTATCGTTATCAACAATGATGATTTTACATCCCATTTATATTTATATATAATTTTTTTTTTTATGTATTTATATTATACCGTATTTATATTTTACCGTATTTATATCTTAATGCATTTATTTTTAACTTATTTATTTCTTCAGCTTATTTATATTGTCTACATAATTACATTTAAATGCATATTTGTATGTACAGGCTATATTTGAGTTTTTGCCTGAAATAAACGTATTCGTATTCATATTCGTTAACCTTTTTAAGCTTTACCTCACGACACTTATTAAGTTTATTTTCTGAACTGTTGGAACATTTTGGATATACTAAATCTATATAATATATGTAAGTGGGGTGTTGTGGGTGGCCATCCAACCGTGAATTAACTGTTGACTTCAATTTCTGGCATGATAATGGCAGGCTTTTACCCAAGCCCCTTGAAGCACACTTTGGTACACACAGACTGACCATTGTAACATTGTTGTATTGTGACCACTGGACATCTCCTTCAAGATAGTGTTACTCATACCACAAGCTGATAGAACACAGGGCCATTCAACCACTGTCACTAAATGGGTCAGAACACAATCACACATCTTCTATTTCTGACAAATTTAGTGCTTAATGGTCATATATATGCCAAAAGTTGTAATTTTATCTGATGGTATGTAGATAATACATGTTTATTGTTTTAAGAGGTTAAACAAAGATGAACGTATTTGGTCATTAAAAGATTTTTCACAAACAAACATTTATACAGTGGTTATGTATTAATTCAAGGAATTCCCCAATTCAATTATCAGGAAGATATGAAACATTTGGGTTGTGTTTTCCCCCAAATATGTACTGGTACGTGTCCATTTTTTTTTAAAGAATACAATATTGATTGTTTCCTCATTAATTGATATATTGATGATTTCAATGTGCCAATGAGAAGGTGCTAATTAACTGATGTTTCACAGATTTTCTTCCTCCTTTTCTCAATGAAGTTATTTTAAAAGAACCCTTTTCAAACTTTCCAGTACTGTGAAAATGCACTACAGAGTAGCCTACGCTTTCCAAAAATATAATTAGATTACATAAATATTTACCTTTATGATTAATCGCATATACTTAGATAAGATTACAAATAGCCATAATGAGTGTTTCAATGAGATCCAACATGATATGAACTTTGACAACAACAAGAAATCTCAATCTGATGTGAGGTATTCTTTCAGCAACAAAAATAGATGCCAAATTGGTGATGACAATTATGATTGTAGAAATCGGTCATGCATGACAAATTATTCCACACATCTAAGGGCCAGTGATTACAAGTCTTTGCAGAGGGTCAGGGACTGTGTAATTATCCACTGTCCACTACTGCCTGTTGCATCTGACCAAAGTGCAGCTTCTTTCATCTCACTGAAGGCCATCACAAAAGAAGCAGACAGTTTGGAGACACTGAACAGACAGGGCAGTCTACAGCACTGTTATCAGTGGCTCTGTCTCTCTCTGGCCTCCTATCTCCATGCTCTCATCTCAACTGAGTGTATCTGTTCCAAGATGCAAATGTGTAATCAAAGCTGTTCAACAACACCAAAGTTGGTGTGAAGTCAACTATTGTGCTGTCAGAAATAAAGTCAATGGAAAATGCCACAGAAACGAAGCCACATAAAAATGTCACAGGGAAATGTAACAGAAATGATGTCACAGGAAAGGTCACAAATATTGCCACATAAATAAGTTCAAACAGGGGTAACATCGTACAAGGCAGGTTTGTGTGTTTAGATTTAATACTATGCAGGGAATAACTGTCTGCATTGGCTTGTGAAATGAATTTAAGGTAGAATTGTCCTTTGTAACTGAAGTTAAATCAGTTGTTAATTTCATGATGAATCACATTATTCAAATGACTGAACATCATGCTAAATACCCTACCAATAAACAGCAAGATTACCATCATAGTAGAGCAACTTTTCTGTAAACGTGGTCAATTCTGCATATACAAATACTGACTGTTCCCACATGCCAAGATCAGGAGCATCTCATCAACGATTTCTATGCGTCCTGCGGCAATTGCAATTTGATGACATTCTGGTGACATATGTGACTGTAGTGTCTGTTGACAAAGGTAGAAACACAACTGTGCCATTGATTACTGTTGAAATCGGTGAGCCAACACCTCAGAAGAAACCATCATAAAATGCTAATCTAGTATGCTGAATAGGCAGGGACATCAGAAACACATTTGATGACAACAAACCAGTGCATGGCTTGGATGGCAGGACTCCTACTGCAGAGACTCTCAGCCAAAGTCTGGGAACAAGACTAAACACAACAACCAAACAACAGATTAAAGAAACTAATGAAACCATCTGTTGCCCACACACATCTGTTATTGACATATCACAGACATTACAAGAATTGCATGACTTTGATCAATTATTTACATGACTACCTGAATGTTATCAAGGAATCCATGTACCTGGGTATGCAGGTATCAACAAATCTGGGCAGGTAAATAAATACCTCCAAGGTAAGGCAAACATAGTGAGTGGTGTGCTGGCTTTCACGTCCACTTTAATCCATGGTTTGTCTTAATTTTTGTTCCTTTTGGCAACAGGAACTAGGTAAAAACATGTTCTTCGCTCAATTACTTATGCTAGTTTTCGATACTTCCACTCCAAACACTGAACTGTGCACCATTCTGTTCATAAGCAATGTTTTTCTAGATAACACCTCCATACAGCTTGCATGACGCATTCCTGATTGATTGGTTTGTTAAGCACAGCCTTTTCTGTCACTCAACAATTCAAAGAAGTCTCCTAATGTGCTCGTTAGAATTAACTGAAAACTTTAAGAATTTGTTGTACCAAAACAGAAGGTTCCTACTGAACAAGCCCTACAAGTTGCTGCTTCATAGCACTGGCACTGAACACTCATAAGACAGATCCAATCAATATTTCCAGGTAATCCAGGTAATCCAGGTAATCCAGCAACCCATTATTAGGACACTACTGGTATTTCAACACAATGCTAAGGAGGATTGTCCTTTGACAAAGCCCTTGTCATACGTCATCTCTCAATCTCATTTTATGTAATTGATTTAAAAATCTTTGTTGATACAGTTCCTATGACTAATATTCAACATCCGAGATATTACATATATATATAATTCTTTTATCACTTTATATGATATATCTAAATAATATATATATATATATATATATATATATATATATATATATATATATATATATATATATATATATATATATATATATATATATACAGAGTAGCCCATGCTTTCTGAAAATATAATTAAATTATATAAATATTTACCTTTATGATTAATCACATATACGTAGTCAACAAATAGACAAGATTACAAATGGCCATAATGAGTGATCCAATTAGATCCAACATGATATGAACTTTGACAACAACAAGAAATCTCAATCTAATGCGAGGAATTCTTTCAGCAACAAAAATAGAAGCCAAATTGGTAATGATAATTATGAAATCGGTCACGTATGGCAAATATATATATATATATATATATACATATATTATATATATATATATATATAATATATATATATATATATACATATATTATATATATATATATATATATATATATATATATATATATATATATATATATATATATATATATATATATATATATAAATATATATATATATATATATATATATATATACATATATATATATACAT
Source organism: Lamellibrachia columna (assembly GCA_963662155.1). Taxonomy (NCBI): domain Eukaryota; kingdom Metazoa; phylum Annelida; class Polychaeta; order Sabellida; family Siboglinidae; genus Lamellibrachia; species Lamellibrachia columna. The sequence continues at coordinate 25,732,256 of OY759272.1, forward strand.
ATATATATATATATGTATATATATTATATATATATATATATATTATATATATATATACATATGTATATATATATATTATATATACATACTTATACGGTCACATATGACAAATTATATATATATATATACACATATATTTGTGTACTCGTAATACTCATAAACATAAATACATGAAGCATATTTGACCTGGCCACACAGTGTCCATGACATGGGACAGACATCACTTTGGAGACATCACTGCATTCACCAAACATCTGGAGAAGGTACTCAACAAAAGAATCCAGCTTTGATTCCTAAAATGCCACAACTAAAAGTCCAATTAGTCAGCCATCTGGCTTCTGTGTCAAAACTGGAGGGCAATTAGCAATTAATTAACGATCACACCTGAACAGGTGTGCTAAAACATCAAAGCCAGACAACAGACAAGATTCTCTGATTTCAGTTCAAATGAAGGCAGTATATTACATGGCTTGGCTTTGTCATAGCATCAATCCTGTGGCTTCTCCAGTTGGTCAACTCTTGTGCTTGACACTTCAAAATGAAGGCCGGAAAACTATTTACAGCCAATATGACTCATCTCTTGTCCATCTCAAGAGGGTACATAAACAACTCAACATAACAACTATGACAAATATTACATGTAAATGAGGTTGTCATACTTACTGATTTCGCCAACATTTTCCTTTGTCCAGTGGACGTTTGCTGCGGGAACAGTCGGGTTTGCACTGACGCCACACGTAAGGACAACTCTCTCCTGGTCAAGGACTCGATACGGGTTGAATCGGACCAGCTCAATGACTGGAGCATCTGTTGAGACAAAATGTGAAACTTGTCAACAATATAATTAATGGTGCCTCTACAATTAAATTTTTTCACTTGTCTCGTTATTGAACCATTTTGCAAAAAATCAAAGCTATCCAGCATCTGCTACAACATGCTAGCTCATTTGGACAAATGTTTTAGTTAGCTTTGATGAAATCATCAGACAAATTATACAAAAATATTCCTGTCAAAATGTAGCAAAAGTGGCTTGGTTCTAAATAAGGCATTTTACAATTGTTCAAGTTACCCAGTCTAACGATCAAAATCAATTCTACCAATGATTTTTATAAAAATACATACTCTTTTATTAAACTGACTGTCCAAATACTTAACTCAACTACAGATATGAACATCAACAAACCGTATTTGCGATGGGCTAATTGAATTGAGGACAGAGTTTTTGCCTTGGAAAAAAGGCCCATGTGACTAAAAGCCTTTGTTTTTCACACCAATCAAACCAAAAGTATGTTAAATAAATTAACATTATTTGATCATTAAACTCTTTTTTTTCTTCCCTTTGATTTATAAATATATAAAAACATCCAACTGACTGAATCTGATTATTATGATATATCAGAAAGTACTAACTCTTAAAGAGGATGATAAATTAATGGAACAAATTATCTACTAATTGTAAAAATGTAGCAGTGTGAATATGTAAAAAAAAACATTACAGATATCTGTTAAGGGCGGGTTATACATAGGTGAATAAATGTTGGACTCTTTCATAAGCCAATGACTTCCATGTCCATTTGCCATCTGAGTTTTTTGCTTTGTTTGGCAATCTCGCATGGCGATCGTCGATTTGCTGTGGCCACTGCCAATCTGTGGAATTTGTTGCCCATTTCAGTGAGGACAGCGAAGACACTGCCGCAGTAGAAAACACTTTTAAAAACGCATCTTTTTATAGTAGCTTTTTTATGATATACTGGTGTGAACATTTGTATATGCATTTATTACTATTTTATTATTACAAATATATATTTATTTAATTTTTATTATATATTATTTATGGTATGGTAATTCATATTTTAGACTATATTTTATACTTATTATTAGCAATGTTTAAAATATAATTAATAAAATTTTAATCTATTTATTTATTTTAATACATTATGATTGTATGTAAAGTGCCTGAGAACAATCTTGATTGATCGGGTGCTATAAAAATACTTTTATTATTATTATTGTTATTATTATTATTAATCTTGTTAAAAATTCTTGTTAAATCTTATGTGAATTACTATTTCTTCAACCACAACTATTTTGATTATTTACATGTTAAATCTTGTGCGTTTTGATTATATATGTGCATATTCATTTTATGATATTGACTGGCAATTATTTTTAGTGTGACACAAACTTCTGCAAATAAAATGATTATTACATATACAGTACATGATGTTTATAATGATATTTATACGTATATAGACAATCTACTCTTCAAAGCTACGATCTTTGAAGGGCAAAAATATCAACCCATTCCTCTCTGTTAATGTCTAGACCCTGGCAGAGACATAGCATCAACAGTTTATCCTGGGAATATACACATTAACACCGTGAACAAGCTAAGATGGCTTAGCGCAACATCGATTACTCTGTCGAACCTGCGCAAGATGCCAGAATGCAAACATTTTCTCTAGTCTGCCACACCTCAGAGATCACTCAAGTCCAAGTAATGCCAACCCTCTATCCCTCTTAGACAGGTCAATATTGTCCTAGCTGAAGTGGTCATTGGCTGGAGTGTGGACACTAGATGGACTGTTGGTCAAGACACAGTGGGGTTGCCTTGTTGGGTGTATCAAATTCCAAATCACCTGTTCAAGTGGTTCAATGTCATGGTTTAGATGGCTTAGGTGTAGGCAACGGGAGATATGTGTCTGAAGGAGTTGCATAGGTTGCTGGTCACTGATCCCGTGGGAAGTGATCGGAAAATGGGGGTTGTCCTTTGTAACAATTGCTAATTAGGCATAAGGACATGGTTACACAACGCATGAATATTGATACAAATATCTACATCACAGGATTCTTTAATCCCAACTGGACACAAGTAACTGGACTGCACACGGCAGATTTACAGGAGAGGGAATGGCAGGGTTAGAGGGAAGGGGTGGGTGAGAGGGAAGGGGTGGGTGAGAGGGAAGGGGTGGATGAGAGGGAAGGGGTGGGTAAGAGGGAACGGGTGGGTGAGATGGAAGGGGAGAGTGAGAGGGTAGGGGAGGGTGAGAGGGAAGGGGTGGGTGAGAGGGAAGGGGTGGGTGGGAGGGAAGGGGAGGATGAGAAGGAAGGGAGGGTGAGAAGGGAGGGTGAGAGGGAAGGGGTGGGTGAGAGGGAAGGGGTGGGTGAGAGGAAAGGGGAAGGTGTGAGGGAAGGGGAGGATGAGAAGGGAGGGTGAGAGGGAAGGGGTGGGTGAGAGGGAAGGGGTGGGTGAGAGGGAAGGGGTGGGTGAGAGGAAAGGGGAGGGTGTGAGGGAAGGGGAGGATGAGAAGGAAGGGAGGGTGAGAGGGAAGTGGTGGGTGAGAGGGAAGGGGTGGGTGAGAGGGAATGACAGGGTGGGAGGGAAGGGGTGGGTGGGAGGGAAGGGGAGGGTGAGAGGGAAGGGCAGGGTGGGAGGGAAGTGGTGGGTGAGAGAGAAGGGGCGAGTAAGAGGGAAGGAGAGAGGGAAGAGGAGGGTGAGAGGGAAAGGGAGAATGAGAGAAGAGAGTGAGAGGGAAGGGGAGGGTGAGGGAAGGTGAAACAGATAGAGGATATCAGAAGTAGAGAATGAAGAGAAAATAGCGAAGAAGGTAGCAGTCAGCAGGGTCCACAGGGAAAACAAGAATAACATGGAATAAACCCTAGGGTAGTCATGTGTAGCAATGACAAGCAAACAAAGGATGCTCTGGTCAATCTGGGTTGGGAAGGAACAGTTGTTGGGTGCATGTCCTCCCAACACCCCAGGGGTGCAGACTGGGTGATGAATGGTGTGCTGGGGGGGATCCCTGCAGGCCTCCCTGACTGCCCAAACACATAAGCTGCTATTTAGAGACCAAAGTGCAGGTGTAATTATCCTAAATGGTGAGATTATCATGATTACTTTACAGCTGCCTGGCATAACTGACAAGCTGCCATATTCTGCTACAATACTTACTTCAAAACTTCCAACTAACTGCGACTGAGCATATGACATTTACAATCAGTATTCATATTTCCAATCATGATTCGCCAAGAATTCATAAAAGTTCCAATGAAGCCTCACATGGTCAATTTCCAATAAAAATGTCCCAGGATTACAACATTTTCAATGAAGTCTCAGAAGGTTTATATTTTCAATAAAATCTAACAAAACATTTCCAAGGAAGTTGTACATGGTTCACAACATTTCCAGTTAAGCCTCACAAATGTTTCAAAATGTTTTCAGTCATGTCTCACAACATTTAAAATCAAGTCTGACAAGTTTTAAACCATTTCCAAGACCCTTAACATCTCTAATAAAGTATAATAGGGTTCAACACATTTACAAAAAAACATCACATGATTTAATAATAATAATGTTTATTTAAAAAAGTCCATATACTGGATATATATATATATATATATATATACATGTATGTATATATATATATGAGAATTATATATATATATATATATATATATATATATATATATATATATATATATATATATATATATATATATATATATATATATATATATATATATATAATTCTCATATATATATATATATATATCCGGTATATGGACTTTTTTAAATTGTAATCCTGTGAGACTTGAGTGGAAATGGCTTGAAACTTGTCAGACTTGATTTTAAATGCGGTGAGACATGATATGTATAATATTTCCAATCAGGTCCTATATGGTTCAAAACATTTCCAAGTGCATTGGTGTAAAGTGCCACATGGCTTAAAATTCAAATCAAATCTTATAAGGTTCATCATATTCTCATACTCTGTGATAGAGACATTGATTATGCTCAAGTCACAGAATCCTGACAATTACTTACATTGGACAAGGATGACTTGTGACATCACCTTCTCTGTTTCCATGGCTTCACTGCCAACAAGACAAGTGAAGTTAGCCCTGTGGTCTTCCCGCGTCAGAAGAAGCACAAGGGTACTGATGGTGCTCCCAAACTGCTGGGATACTCTCCCATCTGCTATGGGCAGCCCATTTCGATTCCAGCTTATGCTTGGGGTGGGGTTTCCCCCTTGGGAGCTGCAGTTCACCTGGATGTACATACCCTCAACCAGGGCGGCTTGTGAGGCATTTAGGTGTATTACTGGGTCTCCTGGGGCATCTAAACAAACAGAGGATCATTCATTACACTGTATTTGAACATAGCTGCTGTGGTCCTATATGCCACTGCATGTTCGGCTGTGTTATTGTGTTGCAAAAGGTAAGGGTTTTAACATCATGGGGCCATGTTATTAATCAATATCTTTCCTGGGTTTATAATTATGAATAGTTACATATAATTTTGCCAATGAAGTGAAATGTGTTATATGTTGATATCAACAGTCACCAATGTTGCGTCCCATTACTGACGTCTCTAACGAAGGATCAAGCAAGATTTTGACATGTAACAAATGCACAGCTAGCAAATTTGACTCTGTTGAGGATACAATGCTTACATTTCACGAAGATCTGCTGCGTCTTCACCTTTGGGGAACCATTTATTGCCCTGTTTGTCACATGACAGCTGAAATTTGCTCTGTGATCATTTCGGGTTAGTTGCATAGTAAGAACGCTACTCGTAGTTCCAAATTTCTTCACTGGGTCAATGATCTTCTCGCCCAATAACATTTCGCCATTTCTTGTCCACGTGATTGCTGGAATGGGGTTGCCACCAGTTGTGCTACAGTTGAACTGAACTGAATGACCTTCAACAAGTGCATCCAAGGTCGTGTTGAGTTGAATCACAGGGCTTTCCGGTGAAACTGAAACAAAGAGTTGGCTGTGATATAGCTCATACAAAGAGAACATCTGCATGGATCATTAATTACACCAGAGAAGAAGTACATATGTACTATTATAAGTATAATGAGGCATTCCTGTAATCTTTACATAAGTCCCCAGAAATGGAGTAAAATGAAGTATGAATCCTTGGATGACATTTTACAGAATGAACTGATGTATGTTTGGAACATAATCTCTAAAACAAATGGCTAAATTTCCACTTTTTCTAGTTTTCTTATCATATACTATTCGCTGATTTCATAGATTTGTATTAATCAATTGATTGATCAATCATTTAATCTCTCAATCTATGTTACCCATCAATCTGTCAATCAAATCCAATGTTGTATCACACATTAATGATATATACCTGTCAATAAGGGATGTGTCATTCAACAGTGCTCTGGCTACAGGAGTTTTATAACGAATTCTTGGCAGAAGCAGTGCGTATAAAAAACACAGAAATGTATCAGTCTAACCTCACATGACTTTTTCTGGAATATCATGTGCATGCCTGGCAAATTTATAGACCCACACTGCCAATCTCTTTCTGTCAGTTTAGTTACGTAGTTGCAAGGATAGATAACCCTGATACTTGCTTGGCTTGTGGGGCTACCAAAATGGCACAAGCCACCACTAATGAAGTGTTTCCTGAACAAGAATTAGATAACACATAGTATGCTATCAGGTCTTTCTTCACAACTGTTGAATTCCAGCCAATAGGCCTGTGCCCATTATTTTGATCAGCTCAAATGTCTGCTTATTCCACTAATTGGCCTGTGTAGTTGTTGGTTCTCTCTTTCTCTCCCTATACTCCTGCGGCTTGACTCCAGACTGTGCAAGTTGGAGGGCCATTCATGGGGGTGAACTTCTCACACCCCAGTGGATGGGGGGCATCAAAACATGCTGTCCATTAGAGCAGCTCCTGAGTTTGTGGAGGAGAGACTTAATATAGCCTGGATGGGTGCTTTGTTTCCAACAAAGAAGAGGCATGTTTAATGTGGCGGCTAATGAGTTTAGGGTAGGGGCATGTGTACAATTAAGGGGAAGGTTATTTACACTATTGGCAAAGCAGAGATCATTGTCAACAACAACAAGGCTTGGTGAAGTTGGCCAAACATCCCAGGGGAATCAGGGAGACACTGATGGCTGGAGAGACAAGATTGGAATGGAGTCTGGCAACACAAAACACTTGCAAAGTATTGCATTATATGGACACAGTAAAATTACCACATCTTGCATAAAACAAATGGGACATAAAAAGTATATGCCAATGGTATTTGTTATGTGTATGTTCCTATGAAGAGAGATTTGGCAGGATTGGAAGACGAGTGGAGATTGACAGGGATGGATAGGGGAGTGGAGATGGGTGGTGGAGACGGCAGTGAAAAGAGATAAGTAATGGGAAAAAAAGGAGGACCAGAATTTATGCCAGCCTCACCCTGGGCTTCAGGGACAAAAAGCAGAAAAAAATGTCCAAGTGACAATCATGCACACTAAATCATTCAGGTTTTCATTCAGAAATAGATTAGACAGACCAGTTTTTACTCTTATAATTATGTACATTGATAAAACAAATAACCTCTCAGATGTTATGCCTGTCACACTAGTACCTCATGAGCGCATTGTTGTATTGGTTAAAATGTAACTGACTTGTTCATTTGACCTATAAATAACTTCCATCCCAAGTCTAAGCACTGGCCCATTGTTTCAAAGTCTGCTGTAAACAGTAGAGAAGAAACCAAGGTATGCTCCTGCCCATGCAACAACATTACATGCCTGATTTCTACATATGGCGTTGAGCCAGTTGAAGTTGCAAGAACTCTTGCTCTTCCTGTAACACTTGAAAGTAGCAGATTTCCACCCGATTACAAAGATCCGATTACATAGCCATATAGATAACATTTATTAGTGAAATAAAAACTGAGCAGATTATGGTTCCAGTCATAATTGATACCCAATCTGCGCAAGGAACATTTATGCCAGTAGCACTGCATGTCACAGCACATTCCTGAAGTTACGAGAATCAAAACCTGAGTCAGAAAGCATTAGATTCAGATGGGTTACAAGAACAAGAATGTCTCTACAATGTCTTCATAGAGATGGCAGTGGTTCTATAAAGGTTTCATCCTCAAAACATAAATAACCTCGATAACATAAACAATATTAACAACCGAAATAACAGGAATAACGGAAATACCAGAAGTTACAGAAACAACCAAAATAACAGAAATAATATAAATATAACATAAAACAGCATAAATAATAAAAAATACATTAACAGTAATTTATTTTGGTATCAGTCTACATTCTTAACTTAATCGTGAATCTGTCATGTTCGTTGGAAATACATTACTAATTAAATCAACACTGACATCTTAGAGTATGTGTACACATAGTGCAACCCTTTCAACCAACCCCAAGGGGTGTACAATACTGTACATTGGCAGTGGCTAAGGTGGTACCAAGGGTTAGAAATAACCAAAAGGGCGACCTCCTGGCAGGTGAACCCAGCAGAGGCAGCCATGAATCAAACAGCAGGAACAACCCAGGACTGTCTGTTGAGAAAAACCTTGCCAGCCACTGCCAGGAGAGCCAGGCATGCAGTGGATCAGTCAGCACACTGCAGCCAGTGACACAAACACACCACAGACACACCATTGTATTTGCAATCACAGGCAGCTGTTATCCACTAATGACACAGATATCAGCCAACACTGAGTCTGCCTTGCCTGTTCAGTGGAAACTACAGTTAACTCCTCCACTGATACCTCAGTCAACACCTGCCTCTGGTGGTCTGCTTTGCTTCTCCAAGAAAATCTCCCAAACAACAGTGGCATATTTGTGGAGGGGGCAAATTGGGCCCTGCCCCCCCCCCCCCCCACTTAATATTTTGATTTTATTCAATTCATATGCAACCTGTTGCATCACTACATGGTAGCATGGTAAACTAATGGGTTACTAAGCTTGACCCCTCTGTCCTCCCCCTTTGGCAGATCCTAAATATGCCACAGCCCAACAACATCAGAGGCAGGGGTTTCAACCATATGGAGGAACATGGTCAAACTTTTGAGTTAATTTTACAAGGAACTGGTCAGATTATATCCTTGGATATGCTCCCAAACACCAAGTTTCCAGAATCATTTAGAATGATAATTATTGTTCACACACACAGGTGTACTTCATGTTATCCTATGCACTGCTAATAGTTTGGTCAAACCAGTAAAAAGAAAACATTCTATCATATTTTATTAGCATTTATTAACAACTACACTGTTAAATGGGATAAACATTAAATAAGTACAGCACTTCAGTATACACATTTACATAAATACTTTAATTTTGTTACTATGTTCTCTATTGAATATTTTATGTTATTTACAATTGATATAAAGAATTTTTATTTGAAATTGTAATACAGAGACAAAACTAGAACATGTGTATCGCTAGTCAAGTAATTTTTTTCTTCTTTTGTACGCTGGTGGACATCACTGGACAATGATGACTTTACTGGCCAGGAGCAACTTCAGTCAATGTGTTTTACTTTTGTTGTTGTTGCAATTGGAACAGAGAATATCCATGTTATCCTATGTACTAACGAAACGCACAAAACTTGCATGCACACAGCGTATTCTGTTTCACTGTCACAGGTTTGGTTTTAGGCTTATTAGTTAGGTGCTAGTTATGCAGTATACTCGTACCAACAGAGAACTTAAATTGATGAGCAAAATATCATGTTGTTGGCTCATCCACATTTAGAAAAGAGAGAAGCTAAAAAAAGAAAGGAAACATCAGAGTTACTGACAATCACAGAAAATCAACAAATGTTTTCTTTTTATTTATCAGTACTGAATGCAACAGGGATAGTTATCCTACAGGAATCTCTGAAAAGGTTCACAGAACAGAAAAATGCATGTGCCAAAACAACAATTGTTGTTCTTTTCTTGGAATGAGTTGTTTTTCGTCATAATCTACATAATAGCTGCCTCTGCTCTTACTCATGTCTAAATCTGGGTCTGTTTGAAATATCACCAAATGGTATCAAGAAACCTGTAGCCAACACAAGGAGGAAATATAAATCTTCCATTGAGGCATTCTCCAGGCCCGTATTTACACAATCCACTGAAGGCAGCCATTTATCAGTCCAGGTCCTGCTGGCTATTTCTGTCCAACCCAAAGTAACACTGCTGCAAGGCTTTAGCATGGTGGGCTACTAGAAGGACAGGATAGTCTGCCCTGAAAAGAGTGGAAAGGATAGATGGGAAAGACAGATGGTCATGACACCACAAAGGGTCAGTGCCTTAGGACAAATGCATTCAGAAACTACACTTTGTAGCTGATGCATAAGATTGAATGGTAATTTCATGCTTCATTTTGGTTATTATTATATTTGTTTTAAAAAGCACTGCAGTTTTTCTCAACTCTACTAGATGTGAATGCAAAATTCACAATAATCCATAATTACACATGTACAGTGAAACCTTGTTAGTCCATTCGTGAAACCTTGTTAGTCCATTCGTGAAACCATGTTAGTCCGTTTGTGAAACCTTGTTAGTCCATTATTGAAACCTTGTTAGTCCGTTTGTGAAACCTTGTTAATCCGTTCATGAAACCTTGTTAGTCCTTTCGTGAAACCTTGTTAGTCCATTCATGAAACCTTGTTCATCTGTTTGTGAAACCTTGTTAGGACCATTCTTCACTATTCCATTTTACGCAATAATATGCACATTTTTTAAAAACAAATATGAACACATTGTAAATGACTTCATTATTCTGTGAATCACTAATCCGCATGCTTAGTTAATCCAGCCAAAACACATGGAGACTAACTTGTGCAGATAACAAGGTTCCACTGTAATTAATAATTTTAGTTCAAAGCTGCATGGAAAATTTGCATACATGTACGAAATATATTACTAAAACTCCCATAGTGTTTAAATCCTTAGGGACCAGAGCGCAGAGGTGCAACAAACAAGAATGGTTCAGTTTGATATCACTCACACACAAAACTTAAATACCAGTACAGACAGCAACCAATATACATTATGATAGTATGTTGATAAGGGAACATCCTGGAATCTTGGCCACTGCCTGGTGAATGCAGGAAGCTCTCATCAGTGTGCTATCATAATGTACTGCATTAATGTGTAACTTGCTGTCAAATCAGACCAGATGGAACAGATCTGATAGCCTCAAGAATACCCATACATGATAGTGCAAGCTGCCTCTTACTGGCAAACTGGCCAACAGTAGTCAACCTGCCTCCATTTCAAAACTTGGGCAATTTCATTCAATGCACTCTGCGCTTGTGTTTATGCCAGTGGAAGTAAAAGATCCTCCCACACAGAGAAATGGAAAACATGTTGGGGACTTACAGAGCCAATGTACTCAATCTATAAAAACCTGCACAGGTGCTGCATTAGCGGCTGCTAAAAAGTTACTCTGATAATGGAGAAAGTGCCGTGAGAACCTTGAGTAGGCAGATACAGGTGCTACATATAAGACATTATTATTATTAGTATTACCTAGTGTGTACATTGCCCGCATGGCTACTGGAAATATTTACGGAGCTGCAATATTTTAGACCCAGCAAAAATAAACGGAATGTTAATAAACATCTCAAAGTGTTGTCCTGGCTATATCGCATTTATGCTAACCATAAATCGTGTGTTTGTGACACGTTTGACATTGCAAGAAATGTTGCCAAACCATAGCAGAAGCGATATCAACAGGGAGTATTCATTGTATTTTTTAATAACCACATCGATGCTGACATGTAACTGAACGGTCATTCTACACTGAAATAATAACCAATCATGTTAATAGTCTTGGCGCCGTGTGGCGCCACTTTTATAATTATACTAACAAAAATGCCCCGTCCCCAGGATGGGATGACATGGTAGTTCATACGTGACATTCATGATTGCACTGCTTACCAAACGCCTCAGGCCAATATGCCATCAATACGCTCGAGATTGTTTAAGGGACCATCAAACATATTACCAGAAACAACCTCGTCAGGCACGTGATGCAATACTTGCATGTTAAAAATATTGAAGGTCGCGTGAATTTAGACCCATGGTCTATAAATTGGATGTAGAATATCTGTTTTCTACTATGTTTTTTATTGTATATTGGTCCTTGGTTTGCGACTTCGGGCCAATACATGGGTGCGTGGTTTCTACTATAATTAATATAAACCGCCTATATGGCGCTATGTACTCTCAAACGGTTTACGTACCGAAGTATTTGCCACATCGTGCGTGGTTTCTGCGATTGTTGGAAGTTAATGTTTTACATTGCGAACATTTGATTTACCATAAAAAAAACACTAAGAACCCTTGATATACGGGGTATTTCGAAAAAATAAAGGTGTTACGTTTCATTCGTGGGGTCCAGTGTTGAAAAAAATCATGATTTTGGTTTTAAATAAAAAATCTGATTTTTTTATTTAAATCTGATTTTTTTTATTTATTTGCTTTTTTTTATTTATTTGCTTTTTTTGAAATCTGGTATACACAATGTCATAAAATATTTTACTATCAGGCTATCTGGTGTCAACACAGCTACACAAGTGTGCGCACTTTGTGCTTTTGTTTTAAAAAACACACAAAACTTTGTTGATCTCGATGCTTGTAAACAATTATTTGTGTTATATTCAAATAAATCAGCGATTAAAAAAAACGGAAAAAAAAAAAAAAATCATAAATCAATGATTTTTTTAATTTTTTTGGAGCGATTTAAATCATGATTTAAAATCAATGATTTAAATCAAATGATTTAAATCAAACAACCCTGGTACAACCTCAGTATAGGGAGTACCTCCCCCGGGCATCCTGTAAACTGTTCAGTTCACAGGACCTGATGTCCTGTGACTCTTGGAGACTTTTCGCGTATACTGTTGGTGTACCATGTTATGAAAGCAAAACAACTGGTCACATGTGTACAATTGTATACTGTATTTTATTCAGTATTATGTATTACATTGCATTGATCCTGCCTTGAAAATAAATGTTTCAAAACTGTTTGTTTTTAATGTTTTTTATATGTTGTTGATGTCATTCATACATTCTATCTTCACAGTATTTACTTTCTATAGTATTGATTAGCAAGTGGGCTACCTAAGAAGCTGTCAGGCTACTTCACTTTGCAAGGTTGGTAGCCCAACTGGCTACCTTCCATGACTTGCTAAACCTCACCCCTGATATAAAATAATATAATGGAACAGTAGCATTCTTGATTACTGAAAGAAACTGCTATGTGGCACTATATTGTTTTTCTTTTAATCTATGCATTTATATTGTAAAGATTATATAAACATGTAAGCAGTCTAAAGTTTTCAAGTGCAACACTTTTTTATTTGTGGGCTTTTCAAATTAAGCATCATAAATATTATTGTATGCAAAGTATACACAGTGATGTGTACAGTCTGCAAGGTAGTATACATAGTTTGTGTATACATATATTGAGTCAGCTGTAAACCCCACATGTGAAGTCAGATCATTATTTCATTGGCAACAATGTTTAAATTTGTTAATGATGTTCCAAAGTTTATAGTTTGAATATTCCAAAAATCAACTATATTAATTCATATTATTTCACGAACATGTTGGAAATTTTTTTTCAACTGCTGCCTTTTTCTCTCCAGAAAATCAGTACATCAAATGGCTTCCAAAACAAATCATGATCATGTGTTCATGGGGCAGGGACATTACAGTCCCTGACACATGAATAAGTCGACAGCCAGCCACTAGAAAGTTTAATATTATGGGTATCGTATACAGGCCTTAAATATGGCCATATCCCTGTTAAAAAAAATTTTGTAGGCAAATTTTTTCAAAAGGGGGTACCATCTCAGAATCACTTGCACTCTGTTTGTCATGAACATGGAAGTAAAACAGTGATCTGACCCCATGTTGCAACAAGCATCACACAAGTAGTTGGAGTAGCACAGTAAGCAGAACATCAGATTCACAATCTAAATCACCAGGGTTTGATTCCTCTTGTTGCAGTTTCAAAGCTTAAGCAATTTTGCTCAGTTTTACTCTGGCTCCATTTGTATAAACAAGAACCTGTCTACAGTGGTGGAATTATGTGATAGAACAGCTTTTATGCAGCAAGTGCAAAATGTAGTGTGGTTGAAATATATCCAGAGATGTTTTAATAATGGCGTAAGGGCAGATACATATGAGCAAGTGTTACGAAGCACATATGAGCAAATGTTACGAAAATACTGCCTGCCAGCCACCCAGTGAGCATGTTCAGTCCTGTGCACCATGTAATCAGTCCTTCCAATAAAAGTATTTTGGTCATTTCCATTGTGATAGTACATGTGGTACACTAGGGTGTTAAAAATCTGCTAAATATGTTAATATCTTAATTGCCCAATAATTAAAATGTTATCTGGAGAAGTACTATTGTTGCATAAATGTCTTGATTTTGTTTTCTTTTAACACTGAACAAGTTTGGGTGCGACATAGTTGTAAATGCTGGTTATCACACTATAATAACTTTATTTTAACACTATCAAATCCGGACATAGACATTCTTATTAAGACACAAGATTTTTTTAAATTAACAATAATTAACTAGACTTAACAAGATCTACAGCCAAAGTAATAAGCTCCAGAGGGCAAGTGGACATAGAACCCTAATGTGGGAGCTCAACAATTATTCAGCTAGATGTGTAACCTGCCGTTATGAAATATTGTAAATTTTGTTTTGAAACATAATTTAATTAAGATAATGCAATTACACGTATATGTAGTATGTATACATGTACATGCATGAACAAAATACAAGCACACAGGCATACACACAAAGAGAAATTATATTTTTATTATTATTTAAACATTATCTGCCGTTTATCCAAATTATATGTGTGGGTTTGTAGAACAGGTCTTACATATGCTGGTAGCAACCATCTCTATTCTCTCTACACCAATGCCACTAATTATTATGTAAATCACCCTGACATATCTACTGCACCCTGACCTCAATACCCTACCCTGATTTCTCTGCAGGCCTACAGACAAGTGTTATCTGTGACAAGTAACACTGTAAATCACCCCACAGAAGCACAAGGGAAATCCACAAATACAGCCATTATGTCTTTATCAAAGACATCAATGTTTGGATTCACTCATACAAATCGGAATACATTTCCGGCCTTGATGCCTTGTTAGTAAGTGACCTGCACAATAAGCATGGTCATCTGATTACAAAAACATGATTAAACTGCAAATTTTTTCTAGTTCAGTAGAACTATATCTGTTTTCTAAGCATCTAAAGAAGGGACTCTCAACCTGGGGTATGCCTACAGGGATGAGGGGGACAGGGGGTACAAGAGAAGCTGTCCAGGGGGTACAAAGGCCTGGGGCTCATCCAGTGCAATTATTTTGCCACTTTGTGTGGTATGTGGCTCTATGCAGGAGAACCACATTATCAAACTCACAAAAAATACATTCTTTAATACAGTTTCACTAAAATTTCACACCAACCAGACAGAAATAAATTAATAAGAATTCACCTTGACTGAAAATGCCAGGATCCAACATTGGAGGTGAACTCAGTAATTACTAAAATGGATACTAGGAGTTGTGGCAGTTGCCTTGGACACTGCTTCAAACGAGGAAGCCACATTGCCATTATAAGTTAGTTAGGTCAGTGATGTATTCAGATGCAAAACTGAGCAGTGAGGTGAAGCCCTCCAATGAGACACACCAGTATGCTGGCCTCAATGGTTGACGAATCACTGACTGTAATGATAGACTTTGATAGTATAATTTTTTGACAAATTCTGCAGTCTGTTGATAGATATAATCATGTACAGGATGCTGACATACTTTGCATACGATGCTGACAGACTTTGTACATCATCCATGCTGACAAACATTGTACAACATCCATGCTAACAGACTTTGCACTAGATTCATGCTGACAGACTTTGTGCAGGATCCACGCTGACATACTCTAAACAGAATCCATGCCGACAAGCGACAGGCTTTGTACAGGATCCTTGCTGACATGCTCTGAACAGGGTCCATGCCAACAAGTTTTGTACAGGAGCCATGCTGACAGACACACACACATGCACGCACACACACACATATATATATATATTTATATAATAAATTATATATATATATATATATATATATATATATATATATATATATATATATATATATATATATATATATATGAAATGATCTGCCTTTAAAAGAACCAGACCAACTGTTGATTGTACATACTGGACTAGCCTGGGGATGTCCCATGTTAGACAAATACACAACGGTAGTCATGCTCATTTAGGTGCAATTAGTCCACATGTTCTGCTGTAATTTCACAACAAACAGCTGTATGTAATTAACATGTGTATGTTCATCATCAGGCCCTGTCACAGCTGGGTGACATTATAGGGAAACATGGCCCTCTCCTGTGGTCATCTAGGGCTTGGAAACCCTGTGGCTATCTAGTATCTACCCCTGGCACTGACCATGTGTCCTGGTCACTGCCAATACATTCTGTTTGTGTTGTTGATAACATTGGGAGCAATGCTGGTAGCTGTTGTGAACTGTTACATCAATATTCCCCTGGAGAACACCACATGTGCAGATGGTAAGTCTCCTATAAAGTTCATTTACATCTGCTCTTATTACATGCCATGACTGCACAATTGCATTTCCACCCTAAATCTTTGACTGCATCTCATTCTGATGATGACTTGCTCAACCCTGTACATGATAGCATGTTTAATTATTAGAGTAATGGTTTGTTGCACCTCTGAATTCAGGTTTTTGAGGATTTAGGTACTATAGATGTTGTTATTATTATGATAAAATTACTGGATTACAAAAGTTCTTGAAGTTATAAAAAAAATTCAACAAACTGGTGAAACTGAATATTAGTCTTATTGTGCAGTGTAAATCTATGTGACACATACATACAATTTTCAATGAGCACTGGTGTCCTGCTTCAAAGGTATTATAATAAACACCCTTTACTACATAAACTACAACAAAAACTATGTTTGCACAGAACTGATAGAAGCCATAGTTGTCACAAACTCTTGTAAACAACGCACACACGCTCACATGCACGCGTGCATGCATGCACGCACACACACAAATTCACGCATACATGCATGCATGTATGCACTTAGGCTCCATGTGACAAGTAGCCGGAAGGTGTTATTATCACCAAACAATAAAACAGCTGGTACTTCTCAAGTCAAACCCAGCCAATAAGTGTCCAAATATGATGGTGCTTTACCCCACCAAATACCTTTTAGGGTGAGTGGTCAGGTAGGTTGATGTATTCTCACATCAAAGGACCACAGGAAATGGCGGTTAAATGTTGCATATTCGAAAGAACCCCAGACTCAGAGTATGTAGTATAAATTAAGCATATGTTATGTCTTCAGATTGTATATACTATAAATTAATTGTTGAGAAATTAATCACCGTGAAACAGTTGACCATAACCGTGGCCTTTCTTGAACTGAACTAGAGCTGCTTCATGCTGAGAAAGGTGACTATCAATCACTGTGACAGCGACAACCTGGAGCATACTTTGATCAACAACAGGTAAAGGTGTTCTCTGTCACACCTGGATAGGTGGCACGTGTGTCCCGTCATCAGGTACGATGGGATCCAGGTGGTGATTCAGGTGTTGTCAGCACACTTGAATGTCAACAAAAGTGTTTGAATATGGTTAAATACTGGTAAATACTACCTTTACTTTAGGGGTTGGTTTATACATTTGACTACATTGTCACAAGTCCCATATTTATGATTATTATT
Organism: Lamellibrachia columna; assembly: GCA_963662155.1. Lineage (NCBI taxonomy): Eukaryota > Metazoa > Annelida > Polychaeta > Sabellida > Siboglinidae > Lamellibrachia > Lamellibrachia columna. The sequence goes on from OY759272.1 coordinate 25,749,838, forward strand.
TCTAAGATAATTGGAAAATATATTCGAGGTAGTTCTGGAACCCTTAGCTAACCCGATTAGCTTTACATTAGCTAATATCCAATTCCACAAGGCACCAATTCTTATGGTTTCACCAGAAATCTTCGGAACAGATTTTCATTTTGAACAAGGCTTGTAGTATTGTGAAATATGGCCAGCATCTGTAAAATAGCATTTGAAGAACAGCTCATCAGTTCAAAACATGTCCAAAGATCGACACTTGCGAATATTTTTGCATTAAACAGTCTGCACCAAAGTCTTGAGAGATCCAATCAACATATCCCACTTTGCAAGATCGGGTCCTTTTGAGCATGTAAGTGCAGACAAGCAGACGTATTCATATGGGTTTGTCTGTGGATCTTATGGATTTATGCTACAGGTGTGCACTACTCAAGGTTGTTACCTATGGAGGTAAGCAAGTTCAATTCCATGTTTGATAACAATGATACCAATGGTTCACAAGGGTTGACAGAATTAATAAATACCATCCTAATATAATACAACAAAAGCAATCTTTGTAGACAGAAATCTGTGTCTGTTTGCACTTACTACCCCATCAATAGACCCCAGGTGAATGTGTAAAGATTTATCTGAGTACACAGGTAACACTGGTCACTGATTGGATCAGTGAATGATACAGTAATCAGTGTCCATGTGTTATCGGAGACCCAATCACACAATGTTAGATTATAGCTGCGGGTGGCGATATTTGCAGTCAGTTACAAGGGCATTTTCCATATTTCCTCCTAACAAACTGACATGACAAGTTGTCTGGTGGTTGACACAGTCTGGACACAGACCACTATTTACTTTGTCGTTAACAACCTGTCACATTAAAAGTCCCTCTTCAATTAATTTTTTGTACTTGAGTCATTTCAGACTCATTTAACAACATATAAAACCTACCTCTAGTACCCACTAAGATCAAAGTTAAATCTTTCTATGATTTTAACAAATATCTGTGTTCTTTTATCAAACTGACTGCTCTATTCACTCACTACAGGTATAAACATCAACGAACTTGGTTCAGCATGGGCTAAATCAACCGAGGAAGGAGATTTCTACTACACAAACTGCAATCTACAATTTTATTGAAACTTGATATCATAATACTTACACTATAACATATATAAATTAGTAATAGAATTGCAGGATTTTCATAACAAACCAATCAGTTGATTTTAACAGTAACATCACCCCATCTCTATGATTATTTAAATGGAATTTCCTTTTATTTTCTCATTTATAAGCATTAATAACAATGCACTCGATACCTAACTGCTATCCAAAGCTAATTTTCTGTGCCAGATAAGGAAAAATCAATATCTCTAATTTGTAATTCTAATTTGTAGTGTTCATGATAAAAGTAATGCTACATAATCTCATAAGAATCGTAGTGAAATGGTTCACAACTCTCACGTTGAGGGTATTGTTGTATCTATGTAATCACTGTAAGTACATTCCCAAACTCACAGACACAAAAACATGAACGAACTAACTGCTGAAGAGACAAATCTCTCATTAGCTGAGCTTCAACTGACAAGATCTTCATTAAAGCTGGATTAGAAACTCAATACGTATTAGTTTGTATCAGTTTCACATGCAACATTACCACTGGTTTTAACATCATTACGATTTAGTAGTACAGTGTGGGCTGACAAGCAAATTTCAAGTTCATGTCTGAAGGGATAAATTACCCCTTACCCCACCCAAATCTGAATATGCCACTAAAACTGCACAATCTTGTGAATTAAAAAAATTTAATGCCTGAACTTACCAGGTACTCATAAATTCACTAAAAATTAACATATCATTAACAAAATGTTGACATATACATCAAGTATTTCAAAATACCATATACTACATCAATACTTAATCCATCTTAAGTTGATAGTTTATCGAAGGACCACTAAGTGAATCACAACTGTTACACTCTTAGCCTGGTAATAAACTTGTCAAAATCCGGTTCCCAACGTTATATAGCAGTCTCCAGCACAGCTGGGATGTCAACATAAAAATATTGACCTCATCTCCTTAATTGGGACATAAAAGAACCGCAGAGGACCTACACCCACCCTGGCAACAGTATGGCCACCCTGGCAACAGTATGGCCACCCTGGTAACAGTATGGCCACCCTGGCAACAGTATGGCAACCCAGACCAACTAGCAATGAAACAAGAATCAAGGCCTCAAACCAGCCATGACCCACCAAACTCTGTGAACAATTACTGGTTGGGCAGACGAAAATGTTAATCAAATTGATATTTTAGTTAATTAAACTGATCAAAATGATGCATAGCCTTGCTTTAACACAACTACATCCAAGGTTTGGTTCAACTGTAATTGTTTAATGTGTAATTAATTACAATTGCAATGTAATTTTTTTAGTATAATATAATTGTAATTGGCCACTGTATGAGTAAAAATACATTTGAGCCCAACCTTGGCTGTTTCATGACGCCTGGTTCACATTACTGTATATACCTGTAATCATTCAGTCAGGTATATGTGAGATATGAGATAAGCTAGATATCAGTTTGTGGAAGGCTCCTATCTATTGTCCACATGTTCAACTGACCTCTATTAAAGATGAATGGTGCTTGACCATTGTGGTATTTGCTCACTTGAGAGAGATAACAGCACAGTAGAATCAATGACTGGTCAGCAAACAGTGACATTAATTACAACTGGACATCTCTTTTATCTCTGCTTTTGGCAAGTATTTGGTGTCAAAGTTCCCGGTGTGACAGTGCTTTGTGACAGTGGTTTGTTCTTGCAATCTTTGTTTGTTATCAGAGACCAATTGTCACCTGAATATTCCTTCAGTATGGTGAGTATGTCATGAGTAAAAAAATCAAAAGGCACCGATCAAACTCTTATAAAAATTAAAGTTGTCCATCACAACTGATTAGAACATTAAATTGTCTCTTACCAACTTCTTGTGATACTTGTTGAACCTACGATATATATAGTTATCAATGTCAAATAATCCAAAAATGTCAACAGAACTGTGACATGTATGTTATGACATGTATATTAACAAACCTGACTTAATTTTCTGTATTATCATTATTTGACAGAAGATAATTGGAATATAATTTATGATTGTGTTTGGCTAATGACTAGCTAGTTAGTGGAACACAGGTGACCTGAGGTAAGTAGCTGAGGAGGAAATGAAGCGTGACCAATCAGGTGGACATATCATAAGACTAGTGATGTGAATTACTAGAGGCTGTCCACTTGAATGATATTGTATAAACATTATTCTGCTAATTATCTAAATTATAGTTACCAGCGCAATCATAAAATGTTGGATCCCATCCATAGGGATTGTGCATGTTTATTTTAGTTGATCATAATATAATTAAATTAGAAATAATAATAACTTATTTATAAATAATTATTAAATATTAATACATAATTTAATCTACAGATTCTGCTATCTCTGGTAATAATTGAGAACTTACCTAACACAACGACTGTTGCTTCAGCTCTCATTGATGTCTTCTGGATGTTACATTCATACTTCGTGTCATCGTCACGTGTGGCATTTGTAATAACGAGATTATATCCATAATTGTGAGGCACAACGTAATATCGAGGTGGTGCATTCCAGGAGTTATCATTAATGAAAAGTGAAGTCATTCGACCGTCTGCCTGGTACCTGCTCCACAACACCCCAAGGTCGCCCCGATCATTGATACCACATTGTATTGTCACATTCTTGCCGATTGCTACATCTGCGTCCTGAGGCATTGCTCTCCACGATGGCTCACCCTGCACAGTGGACATTCTGTCCGAACAGAGAAGCACCACAAACAAACACAGTGATGCTGGAAAGGACTTCTGTAATGCAGCTAGAGTCTTAGATGATGAATACTTCCTTCTGGTCCGGAATCCACTGCTGCATTCCTTTAACTTTGTCCGTTTTTTTTGCATTTCAGTTGTAGTTAAATCTCCTAATGTTCTCCGCCGTGTGCAAATGTTACATTGAGCAAGGACTTCCATCACAGCGGAAACACCACAGCTCTGAGCAATGAAACGATTCCTATCCATCATTACAAAATCTATCCTGTTTAATGCAGCAAGCTGACAACCAAACTTTGCTTCAAGCACAAAAAAATGAAGCTTCAGCGTTGGTCTTGTGACATGATGTGGTCACAAGAAAATGACAAACTTCTTTTTTCTCTTCAGTGATAAATGCCCCAAGCGTTTGATTCTTGCAATAAGTACACCTACCAACCAAGCTGCTGTTGCAAGATGACTCAAGTTATTGTGCAAATGTCACAGTGAGCAAGGACTTCCATCACAGTGGAAACTCCACAGCTCTGAGCAATGCAACGATCTCTATCCATCATTACAAAATTTGCCCTGTTTAACAGCAGCAAGCTGACAACCAAACTTTGCTTCAAGCACAAAAAAATTAAGCTTCAGCGTTGGTCTTGTGACATGATGTGGTCACGTCACGAGAAAATGACAAACTTCTTCTTTCTTTTCAGTGACAAGTGCCCCAAGCGTTTGTTTCTTGCAATAGTTACACCTACCAACCAAGCTGCTGTTGCAAGATGACTCTAGTTATTCCGTCTGAACCTGTTGGTTGGCTACAATTCCCCAAACTGTTCTTTGAGTCAGGAGTCTTATACACATACCACTATCACTGTTACACAGCTGAAGTACTGAGCTCTGAGTGAGCTGGAAAGCAGATTACATCCATTGTGCACAGGTGTCAGACTGACCAGCAGTCAAAAGGTCCACTGTCTCCAGGCTAACCAGGCAACAGTTGTGACCGCTTTCGCACCTGTCTCTGTGCATTCTAATTGCAATGTATCACCTGCCCAGCGGGTGGTCAGTGGTCAACTTGATGGAAGCTACAACTGGTCTACGCTGTCACTTTTCAGGAAGAGTGAAGCCAGATTTCAACGATGGTCATCATCGGTCAATAGCGGACTATCTAACTTACGGTGAATGCCGCGCACAGACACTGCCAGGCGAGCGCGTGACGATTAGCAACTGCGCCGTTTAGCAGCGCATACGTAAACTCTGACTAGAGTCTTGACATTCGCGGAGGGTCAAGTTTTCTGTCAACACGACACGAGGGTCAGAAATTACAGCATTCTTTGTCGGCGTCTGACTGGCGATGACACGAACACACAAATAATAATTAGCATTCCAACAGTGACGTACGGTTTACCTGGCGATGTTTACTTGGTCCTAGACCCCTAGACCTACACTCTAGAGCCGTCTAGATACATCGCATGCTGCTTAGGTCGTTCGTCGCGATGATCCGGTCTGACAGTTGTGACGTTTTCTGTGGCCGTCGCTTTCGATGACAACTCAAATCGACTTATGACATAATCAACGTCGGTAAAATGCGGAAGACGGACCCAGATGAATAAGCGCGTGTGCAAATCGGGTTAGCGACGTGATCGGCGCACGCGACGCCGTCGGACTGACAGCAGCAGACGACACACCTGACCGACCATCCGCGAAGTCAACGACGCGCACTTAATCCAACGTTGGCGGGTGGGGGTAACAGTACATATTATACTCCCACGTGCACGTCTTCTGTCGCACTCTAACTTCGGCTTGGCGCATCGGACAGTCTAATCTGAAGTTAAAGCAGCCGCAGTTGTAGTAAACGTCAAACGCACACCCACCTGCAGCGCGGACAAATTTTGCGAGGATTTCCCCGCTTCGACGGCAGCGCAAACTCACTGTCAATAACGCCGCGGAGGCGGGGCCGACTCGCAGAAGCACGTGCTGGCGTTTCGATGACTCGCCACAGGACGGCAGCACCTTACAGCGTCGCGAAGAGCGAGGGAGAGTTGCTTTATAATACGGCAATAATGGTATAATGC